>QYTT01078279.1:0-14734 GCA_006980735.1 Dasypogon diadema | reverse complement strand
CATAATAAAACTTCCATGTCAAAAATTGTGATTTACTCGCAACATTTGTCAGGTTAAAATTTCCCAGTCCCTTCTTCCTTAAAATTTATATCCCCACAAGGCAATACCTTAAAAACTGCAAAAAATCGCCGAATTCTTCAATTTCAAGTGAGATGTAGTGGTATGAAAAGTCTACTGCACTGCCTCATTTGTAGCTGTAGTATTTTATATTTGACTTCAGGTAAATTTCTATAATTACCTTATCACCTTAGCTAAAGAAAACAGGACGAGTACTGCCTAGGAATTATGTATATTCTTTAAATTTCTAAAAGACTGATTTCGTTCTTCAAATACATAAATTTATATCTAATATTTACAGATTAAAAAAAAATATTGTTTTTTTTTCATAGAACTGAACAGAGTTTATTCAGAAATCTCTCAACATTATTTAAATGGAAAAGAAGTGGATGTGTACGGTTTATTCACTGAACGTTATTCTTTTATTTTCCCAAAGTAATTTTTTAAACATTTCAAATAAAAAATAAGATAAATTCATCGAAAATCTCTAAAGAGGATAAATTTACAAATATTTTTCCTGGAATTGATATATATTTAACAAATATAATTTGTCCTGAATTTTAAGTCGTTTACTTTTATAAAATAAAAAGGGAAAGGAAGCAAATTTAGTTCACTGTTTTATATTTACGTAAAAATTTAAAAAAATGCTGATCTTATATTTTTCGAACAATTTCCAAAAATGTGTAAGAGCAAGAAGTTGGAATTTAAAACTCAAACAAAAATGTAGAGAATTATTAGTGAAACCATATAAAATGGTCAGAAAGTTATAGATTGAAAGTTGGTAAAAGTTGTTAAAAAGGGAGAAATTGTGAAACAGTTAAACTGGGACTTAATAAATATTGCAGGCGATTTGCCGGGGCGCGACTGTAACTACCAATAAATTAAAAACCACAAGATCTTTTGTGATCGATCCTAACTAGTTGATTTGCTGCCATCCGCTGGGGATTGAGCCCATTAATATAGTTTATGATTTTCTGCGTAAGTGTTGTAAATGCCTTTCCGAGCTGGCCTAGCTTTTATCTATGTATATAAAGCTTTGCATTTGCTCCGTCGTTTTAACATCTTCCATGCAGAATCGGCACCGATCGTTCTGAACTACTCCCATTTTTCTAAAATGGCAGTTTAATTGAAAACATCCAGTGGGATAGCTGGTAGCGGTCTTCAGCTCAATCTTTTTCAGTGAGGGTAACAAATTCTTCCAATGCTTATGAATAGCTATTAAGGCTTTTCCGTATTTGTCTCTTTGAATAGCTGCAGAAAGGTTCGGGTACAATGTAGCGTGATCTTACACCGTTTGCAATTTTGCTTCTCTCAAAACATTCATGCCTTTGTATTCTTACTGTGTTGTGTCACTTGCTTGAGAGCATTCAAGCGGTCTAACAGTATAATTTCTTTGCGCCACCTACATCTTTGTCGATATTAACAAGTGGAAAAAGCTCTATGGCGCAGATCTCTGCTTGGGACAGTGGCTTTTGCCACTTACTTTGTTTACTGATATCGCTACTATTATGTGCGTTCGTGTCATATCCATTTATGTCGTATTTGTCACTCTCTTCCATTAGTCGGACGGAAGAGCTTCGCCGATTTCTCCAGGGAAGTAGGCCGAGGTCGAGGCAGGCACTAGAAAAGGGAGGTAATTATTTTTGGGATCCTGGAGGATGTACATGCAGGCTGGGCTTGAAGGATGCTGTTACAAACAATTGCTCTAAATAACAACAGATGTCGAGGTTAGGGAACTGTCTAGGAGCTTTCCGATGAGTACCAGCTAAGACGGCTCTTGGCAGAGGCACGAAAAGGGACCCGAAGGCAGAGGTCCTCTTCAATATTCCTTGAACGATTCTATATATGCTCCATTTCTGGTAATTAATCAATATGCGGTACCCCAATCCATTACTTAAAGCGTCCTGATCAACGTTTGTTCAGAGACCCCCCCGCTCCTAAAATAGCCCTTCAAAATGGCGTATACCGCAACCTGTATGTATATATTTTCGGAATTAAAAAATAATCTTGTTGGGGAACAGAACATTCAGTAGTGTAAATCAATTTACTTCTGTCTTCTAATCTTCGATTTGGACTTTAGAAATCCAAGGTTTTTGCATAAAAGTTACATCAAGCTTCACCTTGATTAACTAGCCGGGTAAGTACAGCCCAAGTCCTTTTTGTGTAAAGAAAGTTTATTGATATACATATGATGCAGCCTCCATTCCTTAGCGGTGTCGTTGCCAGGCCGGACGTTCAGGCTTACCAAATAATTTTCATCTTATTTTTGCCAGACAGCTTGTATCTCTTCTTGCTTCCGTTTTTTGTTTTTATGCTTTTTTTATTGCCAAGTGATAGACAGTTATTTCCCGAAACTTTGTACAACCAATCAAGCTTATTCGGTAGTTGTTGGCACCTTCATTATTTCGCTTCATTAAGTTGCTTTTGCTCTTATTGTCATCTTTTAAGAATAGGAACACAACTGAACTCTATCAAAGACACATCTGAGGAGATACGAACCAGAATTAAATAGATATTAAATAATAAATAAAGATAAATTAATGTCACCTAAATTTTGTTTTGCTGATTTAAAGTAACTCCAGTAACAAAATATAGAACAGAATTATTATGACATTTTTTGGAAATTTGCATCCACTTCTAATCCGGAATTATCTTCGTAGATAAATTCAACGGTTTTATTAAATATTCACTAAGCTTTTAATTAACGAAATCTTCCCACGGCAAACTGCGAAACCCTTTGAGCTGCAAATTGAACGATTTTTTTTATTTTTATATTTTTATAATCAAGGATGCAAGGTTTATTGTACAATCGCACTACATTAAAAATTCTGAAGACGTCACAGCGCTAGCCATTAGTTTTCGCCAAATGATTTTCGAATACAGGAAACTCATGATGATATCCTTTCCTTCAAACACAAATGTAATCAGAAGCGAAAGCGCCGTGTCTCCCCTTTTATGTCGAGGGACCAGAAGTGAGGGTGGCAATGCTCTTTAGACTTACATTTATCTCGGGCGACCCCCACCCACGAATTCTGAACGCCTTGTGCTGTCCAAAAATTTTCTACATGGGGATAGCCGGCGGGAATATACACGGACACACTCACGGACTTGTAAGGGATGCTGGAGATCTCGACCCTGTTTCTCGCGAAAATGGAATAGAAAGGACACATACTCGCTAGGCATACATATCCTTTCCCATTCCACGTTTGGCTATAGCAGCGCCCGCTGTATATGCTCAGCCAGTAAGGGTATGTGCGGGAAACGTCGTTTCAAGAAGTTTGGATCAATATTTTGAAGCTTGACCAGAACACCGTCACGTCCTGCACACTTGTGTACACGTAGCCGTGCTCCTCACATCTACTTATACATAGCAACATATAAGGATCGGCACATGCTGTCTTATGTACACAGCATGATATATAGATATCCGCGAAGGCATAGATATGCGTATTTTAGCCTTTTCGCTGAAGGAGCCGTGTAAGGACGCCAAAATATGTCCGGGCGATATCCGCAACGTCGAGACCGTGCTCAGCTTTTAATTAAATCCTTGACGTAAAAAATGTCCTCTCACCGTCTTATGATGTTTGCGAATCTCATTTAGAGGCAAAGCGCCGACGAAGGGTGTCGTTAAGGCACGGCGACCAAGTCGTTTCCTCCCCTTAACTTTTCAGTGTTCGGTTGCATATTTTCCCAGTTCACATTGCCACCCTAGGATTTATTGCCTATCCATATCTATCCGCATGGTCCTGGTCGACGTATTTTCCCGTATTTTCCGATATCAATTTACCACCCGCTTGTCGAACACCCCGCTGATTTGGACAATTCTCGCGTTTGGGGGTGTCAACTTTCGCACTTTTGTTACGATTTTTTTTCCTCAACTCGGATTCTCAATTGCGACGCAATTAAGACGCCGAGGGGTTGATTTGCACAGATTTGATTGCTCTTAATGAATGCTCGCGATTTTAATTAAAAAGAAACTACGCGGCCTCCAAACTTTATTTAAATGCTTTACATCTCGAAACAGACGTTGCGAAGAGAAGTCGAAAGGTGAGCAACCTGAGTATTTTATAGTATTTAAGTTCGATGTTAATTTAATAAAAATTGCTCCTAGTTTGACAAAATTTAAGAACTGGAACTGTAGCATAAAAATTTTACATGGTTTGCAATAGTTTTGTCGACCCAGAAGAAAAGTCTTTGTAGTATTTTCAATTAGTTGAGGTGCCTTTGAGCCCGCTAAAGTTTTATCTGTGGTTTCAAAACAAAGAATCAAGCAGATCTTTAGTAATTATTACAAATTTCTTAATACTAATCTTGTTTCTTTTACTCTCATTGAACACATGCCAAATACGGGACTGCAGAATAAGTGTTTTTTGAATATAAATTCAATATTGCAAAGAACTCAATTTGTACTTATAGAATAGGCTGGTCTTCATTCAAAAGAAGAATCCTTTGCAAGTTAAGAAATGCTTGTTTTGGAAAATTCATTTTAAATTTACGGATTATACTTAATTAAAATTCCTTTGCTTTATTTTTATGAAGTGGATTTATTTTACAACAATACCTTATGAATATATTAATTCTTTGTTCGCCTGCATGATTGTATCTCATCAAAAGATATTGTAGGCGGTTTTTTCCTTTACATTTCAGAGTACTTTCCAGGTTTTCCTTCAGAACACATGTGATTTGTTTTGCAAAATGGTCCAAGCTGAATGAATTTCTCAAAAATGTCCCCATTTAAGAGGCGCTTCGATTTGGGAACACTAGGAGTTAATACGTTAGAATCCCTTGAGCAAAAAAATCCACCATCGTACACTCCACTTCCTTTGATCCCTCTACACCTTATCGTGGCGTGGGAACTGGAAAAACTTAGTGAGGTAATGAACTATGTTGCAGCTAGCGATGACCTGCCAGTAAGGTCTCCAATATCTACCAGCTTATCATTGAAAGAACAGAAGATTTGTGTACCTACCCAGGTAGTGAATCGACTAAGCCGGGAAATCCTTCCTCTGCATAGGTCGACCCATAGAGTTTGGAGGCCGATATATTCTCAAGACATCAGAAAGGCGGACAGAAATTATTAAGACGGTGGCTTCGAAGAGATCTGAGACTGAAAGACAGTGAAAAGTGCTAAGAAGTCAGTCATACCCGTGAAGGTCAATGCGTATCGCCATTTCAAAATTTGCCAACTTAATCTTCATCACTACAACGCGGCAATTTTCTGTTAGCTGTTGTTGTTTTTTAAATGATAGATTAAAATCAACGGTTTCTGTTATTTTCCTTTCAAAAGCTAAGAACACCAAATCAGCCATTCATTGATGTTCCATAGAAATCCTTTGTGGACGGCATTATAAAACCCAAAATAGTCCAAACTTGAACGTTGACGTGCAATGGCGTGACAGTGTTGCCAAAGTTCAATATTTCGAATATTGTTGACGTGATCTGCAGCGATATTTATTTCGAATCAAATAATTAGAATAATTATTTTGAAGATTTTTTCCTGTAAAATAATAAATAAGCATTCAGTTACTGGGTGAAAAGTTAATTATTAGGAAACGGAGGATCGCATAAATTGCTTTAGGAAGGGTGCAAATGTTTACAGAAAGAGCTTCACCCTGGTTGCCTATTTCCTGGCTGCGTTCATCATTCGAGCCATGGATAGCTCTGTAAATATAAATATTAGCATGTTTTCCAATAGCCATCACTCCAGCATGGAATATGGTGGGAAAGGAACCTAAGCCATTTGAAACACGTCATCTGGGACCATGTCCGTCAAGTCCGACTTCCCTCTCAATCTTGGTGATTCGTTGGAATGTCATTGTTGGCAGTCTATAAGTTCAACTTGATTATGAGTATAGGGAGATTTTAGGGTTACTGATCCCAGATGTAACTCACTGAGGATACAAGTCTCCTGGTTTAATACAAGTTTTCGTACCAATTGTATGTGGATACCCGGGTATCCCAATATGTTTTGGGGTAGATCTATCTCATTGTGTGTCTAAGGGTTAAATGATCTATTTCTTTGTAAGCTGTCAGCACTATGCAGAGCCTCCCTTTTCAAAAGCTTTCATGAAAAGCTTGTACGTACAAAATCGTAAACTCAGGACAAAGAGATGATTATCGATACAGCTATAGCTTTACAAGTATCGCCGTAGTGTGCAAAGATGAATGTGGCAAAAAAGTAATGAAAGTAATGATGAAGTATTAAAAATGTAATTATCTCTGAGTATTTCAATACCACTTTAAAAGATAACATTCTCGGAGTACCAAATGAATAAAACCCCGGAATGATACGTGTCATTTATGTATGAAGTAATTTTTATAATTTTCAAAATCTGTAAAATTTAAAAAATCAGTAGTGTTGAAAACTTTTGTTAAAATATATTTATTTTGTCAGTATACATACTTCGAAAAAATATCCACTGAAAATATATTAGAAAGAAATAATTTTTTAGCTTCGGTCATCAAAGACAAATCGAGTTAATGGAGTTTCTGGCTTTTATGTACCAATTGTACCAATTCTAATGGTCAGTTACTTTCAATGTCGAGAAGAACAAAAATATTCTTGTCTCTAAGGTGAATTACATGGAAATACAGACATGGGACCAGAAAACAATGCTTTTGAAATAATGTAAATACATTTCAGAAGTGACAATATTTCTACGAATTAAAAATCAATAATGTTTTCACTTCAAACCTAAAAATATTTTTAAATGGAAATACTCTGGAAAAAGGAAATTCTTTTCTGGAAATTCTGTCCATTGCAATAAGTTTCCAAGTTTCACAAAATTGACTGAAACACGTGTGCTGATTACATAAAATTTTAATTGTTAGGTTATTATTTTATGTTTCATAGTTTGTTAAAATCGTGCAATGGGGTTGGCGGACAGATGAGTCTGAAGCAGAGCCACCACCAGCATTCACACTCCCCCAAAGGGGATAATGTTATGGGAAGAAAAATTTCAGAAGAAGTCATTATTATTAAATAATAAGAGTGGTGGTGTAAGGAATTTAGTTAATGACAAATAGGTTCTGACCAGGTGATCCTAAAGTAACAGCGTCAACTTCAATTGGGAGAAAGACCAAAGAGTTGACAACTAGATCTAATAATTTCTAACATTACGGACTCTCTTCTTTAGTTGTTTAGACCTTGCAAGTCTAAACGACGACCTTTTGCTATTTTCAACTGTAGAACGTGAAAATTGCTAACTTAGAATAATTTAGAAACGATGTGAATATACAATATACTCGTGTTTTTACTCTTACTTATGTAATTAATTTATTGATAGTTGTTAGTGGCTGTTGCAATAACCATTGGCCAATATCAGATCTCTGCAGAATGATCTCAAGCAGTTCTTGGGGGGTCTTTTTTAACTAAAAGCACAATTCTGATGGATATTCTTCTACTTCACACTGTGAATCTGGTAATCGTAGGCATCTTCAAGTGATTGTCAACCGCTTTCGTGACTTCTTTAAAACGAGCTTTTTATACAAAATAATGATTTTACAAATGGAATTTTTGATCGTTCATACGGACACTGAGATCGCAGACACTGTATGTAAATACGCAAGCAAAATAAAAGCCATCAATAACATCCAATTAAAATCGCGAAAAATGGAGTATGTTTCGATCAGGTAGGTCCAGCGATCTCTTCAGTACGGCATTTGAAATTATGAACTTGACTGGTATTTTTTGCATTCTTACTTGGATGCCTTTCAAAGGTCAAATGTATTTGTATGTCCTTTTCATTTAAAAGGGACTCGTTGCTTTTTTATATCATTATAGATAGATGCTCCTATTTTTTTACATTCTTTGCATCTTCTTTTATTTATTCTGTTAGGGAAATTATGTTACTTTTGTAATTCGTAATAAATGGAACAGCATTCCGCTTTGGCACAGACTTTTATATATCCATATTCAGGAAAATGAGTTTCTTTTCGGAATCGGCACGTGCTTCACTACCGACAAATGCATACCGCCTTTTCTTTCCATTTCGTTCCTTGGTTTCAACTCTTATTCTTCAGTAGTTACAGCTTTTCTGGTTTTAATTATTACATATCTTGATTTTATTGTTCATTAGTTCGTAACTTTTTCTTATTCTAAATTCCTTTTTGTATTTGTCAAACTTTTGTATTTTTTAATTGTTATAAACAGATACGTTTCACAAATTCTTGTTAACGTACTTATAAAGGTTTGAGGAATATGAGGCATACTAAATCTTTTCTCAATAGCTAAGAATACTTGAAATCATTTAATTTAATTTTTTATTTCAAAAGGGGTCAAATCCTCAAGTTGGCCGTAATGGTTTCCAAAGTGAATTCATTTTGTCAGTCGTTAATTACATTTTTGGAAGCATCCAGTCTTTGTTTTTGTGAACATATGGGTTTTTGCAGAAGCGCTGATGTTTTAAAGGAAGAAGTGAACTGCATTGTGACCCATCTATACAATAACTTAGAAGGACATGATATCCTGTGAATTTACCCTTTGACATCGATTATCCTAGCAAATAGTATCTGATTACTCTCTTATCTCAAACTGTGACATACTAAAATAGCTAATCACATACAAATCGCAAATGGTTACACTAGTATCAGGTTTCTATTTATGTAAGTAGCAAGTGTAATTGAAACACCTTAGACACCTACTTACTTCACATTATCGATGCGTTTAATCACATTTCACTCTCAATCCAGTAGTACTCGTAATCTGTGATTTGTATATCCGACTACAAATCTTAAGAACAAGTAAAAAGTACGTGTCCTGTGAGAGTAAAATCGCTCCAATAAGTAAGACAATTTTCGAGCTATAAACAGTCGGGAAAGTCCTTTTATTTCCCTTTTATTATCGTTACTTGATCCAGTTACATAAAAGGGGCATAAACATGGTTATGACGTTGTTAAATCGAAAAGTAAATAAAAAGCCAACAAGGAGCAACTGCTCATCCTGACAGTTAGCACGTCATCAATAATCGGTCCGTATGGCATAGAATCAGGACGAGAGGGGTACGAGGCATGCAAACATCAAATTGCCTCCACGAGTTCTCCAGTCCTGTGGTACAGTGAACGTGAATCCTATAGAACTGACTGACTACAAACAAATGGAGCCTCGGTGAAAGGGGGAGCCTATTAAGCTCATTTTTTTCGGTGAACGCACAACCAAACCCACTGCAGCCAGATACACAGAGCTACTCATCGACTAAATCCGGGGTTGTGTGGGGGGTATGTGTACGATAAAATTACTCCGCACTTGTAAATGAACTCAACAAGTGGCTCATAAAATTTAAATCAATTCATTTATGTGTTTGTTTATTTTTCTGGCTTCCTCTGACTTTATCTGTGCTCTTTACTGTCTCATTTTTCCCATTTTTGCTATGGACTTTTACGGAGTTTTTATTTGTTCTTTTAGATTTGTTATACATTTTTGTCGCTGTAATATCCTTACAGAAGCACCCAAAAGATGTGTGTAAGTGTGTACTTGGGTATCCTTTCCTTGGCATGGACCAGGAAGCATAGATAGTTTCGGAATTTTTGTTGTGTCTAGTACTGTTGTTCGGACGATGTGCATTTTTGGCACATTTCAAGTAGATTAAAGAAACATTGATGTCAGTTTGATATGGTAATGTCTGCAGTACTACTTATGGCGCAGAAATTTAAAGATTGGATTGGACTTTATTGAATTAAGGAGATAATCTCGGGAATGTGGAGTATATTCTTTAGTCTTACGCTACATTTACACTTTTATTTTAAGCTTCTTTCAGATTCTAAGAAACAAAACAAAGAAACAAAAAGCGGCCAAGTTATCCTAATTAAAAAACACTCAAAAGCAACCAGCTCAAGTGACTATAGGCCAATCAATAATCTTCTAATATAATCAAAAGTTCTTGAAATACTTTCATCCAGCAAATTAAATGATTATATAAATGGACAAAAATTACTAGTGGATACTTTTGTTGTAGAGAGCATAGGGCAAAATATTGAGAAGAGTTTGCCACTATTCTATGTCAATTGATTTCCTTCAAAACGTTTGATCACGTGTACATACATGTATAATGCAGACTTCAATTTAAAGTATTTAGTTCTATTTATATTTATATTTTTCAGACAGATACCAGGTATTTAATATAGGTGCAGAGTTTTCTCGTTATAAGCCAATATTCTCTGGAGTACCACAAGGATTAATCCTGGGTCCTCTGTTATTCTGTTTGTATATTAATAACTTTTTTATGCTGAAGAAGTTCAACTATGCTTGCTCATGTCTATATAATTTCCTACTCTAGCTATTGATAACGTTACTTTTGTCCTGGTGTTGATTGCTGATTGCGCCAAACGGGACAATTTAATGTTTAATCCACATAAAACCCAGATAATTATTATTTATAAGACAAATGTTAATGCTACGGAAATTCCACTACTCGTTATTACGTACCTGTTATATATTCCAATTTTGTTAAAAACTTAGGTGAATCTGTGATTACCCACTTAGTTGGAATAAGCACATGATGGAGTTTTGATTAGGATTTATAGTGGCCTGCGAAGTCTTTGGACACATTCTGCTTATATTCCGAAAAAAAACCGTCTCCATCCTCTTAAAGCTTTGCTCGTACCCTTAACAGTTTACTCAGATATAACATGTTATGCTCTTAGTAGCGCTTGCCGGACTAAACTTATTATAGCATTTTATTTTTGTGTTAAGTACTGTAACATGCCCTATCTAGGGGAGAAGTCATGACGATGTATTAAATTTTACTGAATTATGTACTACTGAGATCAATTTTGCCATATAAAATCTTATTTTTAATAATTCATAATTGTTTTTTAAGTTCTAACCAACCCTACCTCACCTATATGAATCCTATTCTTCTAAATCTAAAAATTTGACAAAATTTCGTTAAGCTGAACATAATGCTGGGGATTGTAATGGTTTGAAGAATTGAGAATTTTTCGTGCTGTCGAGTGGATGGTCGTGGGTAATAACGATCCCAGGGCCGATCTTGTATCCTCCTCTCACTATGGACCTTCTTGAATTGGATATACTAGTGTTTAAGTCAGAGATCCTTTTGGAACGCGTTCTTTAAATGACGTACTTCTTATTTGCTTTGCCTTTAAAAAAAACTCCCAAAATACCTTTCATAAATCACTTATGGTTTCCGAGCGTTCACCAAAACTCCTCACCAAAAACTTCCTCTGCTTTCTCTTTCTCCCTAGCTGCGTTTTCATTCTCGAAGCCTCGGAAGCTCTCTCACTCTTTCCTCGAATTTCGTGCAACCTTTACGCTTCCACAACATAGGTGACACTGTTGTCTGCTTTTGTTACATATAAAGCAATATATGCATGAAAAGTGCTTCAAATTACAATATATCTTCCTGTACCTAAGTTATATTTTCTTTGTTATATTATATATTTATTAAAATTCAGATTGTTATATAATACAATTAATTACATGATTTTATACTTACTGATATTAATGCGTGTACTACTCATTAATGTGAAACCTTTCATTTGCTTACCCATCTTTGCTCATGCAATATCTATTTTACATACATATCGTTACATTTGTATTTACTACCTGAATTATTTTCTTGTTTGATTTTCCCGTCTTATATACTTATTTTGCTTTTTAAAAATTATTCTTGGGTTAAAATTAAAAACGCATAATCTAATTCGGTTTTAAATCTGCATCGGGCACAAGCTGTGAGTTCAGGCAATGTAAACTACGAAGATTCCTAACTACATTTGTAGGTTATAAAGATCTAGTTAGTACCTTGAAGGAAATGCTGTTACAGTCTTTGGCGTACACCGATTTTGCCATATTTATTCCGGAACTTTTCTTTGTTAATGCTCATAGAAAGGTATGTAGAATAGGGTCGACTTAGACATGGGTTACCTCGAAAACAAAAGGAGATAGCTGAATGCACGTCGCACTGAAAGAAAAATCTATGAAAATTTAGAAAAAAATCAACTGCAATTCACTTAAGTGATTGGTAAAAAATGGGTCTACCAAGTTTTTATGTATGACGCCTAAAATCATTTAGAAAAATTATCCAAGTAAGAATTAGTTGAATTTACCAAAGAACATATGCAATTTGTACTATTTAACCTGGAAAAGTTATCCAAGTACGAGGTGGTAAATTATCTAAGCATAAGGCAGTTTATATAAAAAGCATTGTATGTAATATCGTTATAAAATGTGTGAATTAGAAAATATTTGTGTAATACACCAAAGAAAACTTGGTGTGATATTTTGAAATCTTGGTTGAATGTACAAAATTAGTTGGATTCTTCAACAAAGAAATTGTATGAATTACAATACAGCGTAAAAAAGTTAGCGAAATGGTTTTGATAATTTGTATCAAGTGTTGTGCAATTAACAAAAGAAGTCTGTACATATCTACAAGAGGTACTTTGGTAAAATTACAAAACTATTTAATTAAAATATCGAAATATTTTTTGATAGTTCATCAAAAAATTAGGAGAATTATCGTAGCTTGTGGTTGCAATTACTATAGCCAGGTAAATTCATACACCTTTTCAATAGGTTATCTAGTAATTCAGTGCCGATTTATTAGGCTGTGGGAGAATTTTACTGAAAAACAAACACAAAAAATTTATTGAGGATATTAACTTTATTTAATCCATTAGATTATTAAATATTTTACATGGTGTTTATTTTAAATATAGATACTTTTTTCTTACAATAAACCTCGGTTATGAGCTCATTTGATGCACTAATGTGAGGTCGGATAGGAGCTTCACTGAGGTCCATAACAGGGTTTGGATAAGTGACTTCCCCGGTTATTTGCATAAATAAAACAACAAAACCGTCCAGGTAGTTATCCGGGGAATACTGTAATAATAATAATTAATTTTGTCGCGATGATATGCACAGAAATATTAAACAAGGGATTATATTGGATTAGATTGATTGGCACTTACCAGTTTTCCTATTAGCCTCCAATAAGTTTCACAAACAAATCCCGACTGAAATGAAAATTACTTTCTGGTTACCACAAAACTAAATTAACCACATTTACAACTGAAATATAAACAAATAAATAGTTAACGGTACCTGGAATTTGTTCCTGGCTGAGTGGGGTACGCGAAGATATATTTTCTTCCGACCGAACTGCATATTGACGGCCCCGTGTTAAAGTATACTAGACCTTCCACTTTATATTTTTGGGAGCGAAGACAAAATTACCCAAGTTCTTATGTATTCCACACAATCCCTTGTAGCAATTATACATTTTTTTGGAAACCGCAATTTTCTTAGAAACCTTAATTTAACTAACAAATTTCTTACATGTTTCACACAAAAAAAATTGTCGATTAGCTAACTACTTTTGCTAATTTATCAATAAAGTTTTGTGGAAATCACTCAATATTTTTTTGTTGCTTTACACAAATTTCTCCTACAAAAGTAAGGTCTAAAATACACAATAATTTGGGAGCATTTACATAAGCCTAAAAAATCCATACAAAAATTTTTACAAAAACCATTTTGGGCAATTTTACACATACCTTTTCTTTCAGTGCGTATATCAAATTAAAGGAAAACTTATAGGGATTCAAAATTCTGTAAGAAAAGGACGTATAACTAACTTTTTTGAGGATTTTGAGTATTTATGTGAAAAGGGGGCAAAAAATATCAAAATTTTGAATTTGAAAATTCGCAAAAGAAGTAGAAGAGTGAATAAGAACTACTTTAAAAGCCACTAGTGTTCTCTAGGATATGGCGTTAGACCGGTACACAAACAATGCTTAGTCTGAACTATATGGCCTTCATTCTAAAAGATGACCAAAACACTATTTGAAGTTTATTTTGGAAACCGTTAGGATTAGATTCAGTCTATTATGTTGTTCAACACTCCAATTAATATCACTTGAAATTTGAATTTCTCGATTCTAATAAATGTCTTAGAAATAAAATTTTAACTCACTTCAATTGGTTAAAAGTGAAAATATTCTTTTGTTATGCTTAGATGGCACTCTTATAGCGTAAATAAGCAAACAAATAACAAGAAACATATTTCAACTTTTGTGTTCTATTGTAATTTCTCCTGGAGCTTGGAGTACTGCGGCGATGTTTCTCAAAACACAAGACTACATTTTGGTTTATAAGAATTAAAATTGAGAAAATTTTTGAGGAAATAGAGCTCAGGTGTTGCTTAAGAACCTGCAAAATAACCGAGAAGATTTCTTCAATATGTGTTCGAGATTTGTGACTTTGAAGATCAGCTACTTTTTCAGGTCTCCAGGGTTTGATACCCTTTGAGCCATTCCAATTTCCAAACGATCAAATGGCTTCCTGGGCTTGCTTTGATGCATATTCAACTAATGTCCATTTTTTGGAACAAAGCGAATTATAAGTAATAAATTTATTTTTTTGTATTTCTAGCTTTTGATAATATTGCTTTCCCAAGCCACGACGAGGACAACTATTTCTCTTTAAGCTTTGGCATCCAATCAACTCCCTGAGTTAAATTAAGCGAAGCGAAGCGAAGTGATGTTCTTCTTGATAGGCGGCAAAGAGATTTGCTCTCTAGAAACCATCGATATATCTCTTTCTGATATCTTTTCTGTTGCTTTAAATATGAATAACATTGGTTTGAGCATCCAAGCACCTGCCCTTCCTTCCTCGTACCAATTAATAGCCTATATAAAGCCACAATTTTTGCTTTTG
>QYTT01078275.1:0-25990 GCA_006980735.1 Dasypogon diadema | reverse complement strand
TTTAGATCTAAAATTAAGATAGAGACAAAAGAATAGAATATCATTAAAAACACCTCCTGCATAGGTACCTACATTGTGTGCATTCCCACTATGACTGTTTGATTCTATTCTGGGTGCGAAGTTAATCTTGTAGATAAATGTTGAGCTTAATGCAAGGCTTTTATGCACCATTGCAAGAAATTCTGAATTCTTAAACCAATTTAGACGATGAAGAAAACATAGCCAATCTAGCTGTGGTTGCCTGATATTTGAATGTGGTAAAAGTAGGTGAAATTCTAATATTAACACCAAATAGAAGAACAGATTGACTAGAATTTTGAGTCCGCTTTAGTGAGAGCAAGTAGTTCTAGATCTTACCTATCATAGCTAAGTAGTAGCTCCTCTTTTAATCTAGCATGTTATTCAGAATGATTTGTAATCTTCTTCATCAATCGTACAATGCTGATTGATAAGAATTGAAAGCGTAGATTGCTTGTATTTATAGATCAGTACAAGGCGACCAAAATATATTGTACCTTACCCCTCGTTCTAAAGTAGCGTCTTTTCTTCTTCTTCTTTTATCATGTATACCTTCCTTCATTGACCTTATTTCAAAGATATCTTCCCATGAATGTGAATCCTTCTATTTTCAATAAAAGGTAATTCTAACTAACGCCAAACTAAAAAATGTCCTGAAATTAAGTCTAAAATCGTTGGAATTAATGTCTAAAGGGCATAGTTTTGTTGACGTAGTTAAAAAGGGACACGTTTGGGTGTGAGAGTGGAGCCTTGTGGTTGTTCGTAAAATATCAGAAATTTCTGCATTCAGTATAATAACGTTCAGAGTGATCCGGATAGGTGTTATGCTTTATTAAAACACAAAAAAAAAATCCGTGGGACGTAATCTAAAAAGCAACATATGGGATGTAGTGGAAATCTTGTTATCTGTTTATTTATTGAGTTATTAATACGATAACTCTTACAGACAAACCCGAGCAGAAATTTGTTATCGCATTCCCTAACACCGTCCAACCAAATCAGGCTGCAGGACGGTATGCCTTATTAGGAAATTTCCGTGAGGCAATCATCACTTCTAATGCCCTATTAGAATTTTTCAAACTGGTCCCGGATTTGGAGCCCTTATTTTACTCCTTGATAAGGCATGCATCGTATGGTTTCGATAATTTTGCCAGTGCTCAGCCTTTACAACTTGTGACGATTGAAAAGTGGAGATTTTGATTTGGCAGACAATGAACACTCTGAAAAATTGTCAAAAGCATTAAATGCAACCAAAATGGCCGCCTATAAATATTTTAAATCGATGGGAATGGTTCAAAAGCAAGGAAATTGGGTGACATACGAATTGAATTCAAAAGATATCGAAAGGCGTTCTTTTCACATGTGAATCCCTACTTCAATGGCAAATAAGGAAGGGCTATAGCATCGTATCATCACTGGCGATGAAAAATGGATATATTACGACAATTTCAAGTGCAGAAAATCATGGTGAAAGTCTGGCCAACCGTAAACATCAACAGCAAGACCGAATATCTGCCGTTTGAAGGTAATGCTTTGTATTTTGTAGGATCAGTCAGAAGAGTGTGGTCTACTATGAGCTGCTAAAACGTGGTAAAACCATTACTGTGGACTGTTACTGATAACAACTACTGCAGTTCAACCAAGAATTGAAAGAAAAACGACCAGATGTATTCTGGTCTGGTTCAACACTACAAGTGATTTTCCAGCATGACAATGCTCGGCTATATGTCGCTAAACCGGTTAAGAAAACTCTAGAGCTGCACGAATAGGATGTTTTACTCCACCCATCGTATTTACCAGATATTGTTCCTTCTGATTTCTAATTGTTTCGATCAATGCAGAATCTCATTCGGACCAGCATTTCAGTTCTTTTGAAGATTATAAAAAAACGGCTCGATTCATGGATAACCTCAAAAGATGAGACATTCTTCCGCAGAGGAATCCGCCTTTTACCAAAAAGATGGGAAAAAGTTGTGGCTAATGATGGACAGTACTTTTAGAAATATGTACTTATAACTCTGTTGTGAAATAAACGTTCACTTTCACAAAAAAAGCCTTTAAAATTAAGCTCAATACCCAATAGCATCAATCTCTAAGTCTACTTAATTCATTTTATAACCTCCCACAATCATTCATAGTATTAATAGTTCGAAATAATTTAACATCATGAGCATACAATAAACAACCAGCCGTTAATGTGTGAATTTTGAAATTTGGTTCGAACTGTTAAATACAGAGGTTTTCAAAATGCGATAACTCTAAAAAAAACAACAAGGAGCAAAAACAAAATACACATATTTTATCTTTTATAAAACGTCATCAAGGTTTTAAAAAATCTAAGAAGATATGTTCAGAAGTAGTTGTTAATTTTCTGTGAAATGACCCTGCAGTTAATGTCCTCAAGGATCAAATTACATAGTCCATTTTACAGAATTTTTCACGTTTTCGATTATCCTCGGAGTTTTCCTCCAGATCATCTTTATAGGTTGTTTGTCGTGAACACTTGACCAAATATTCTACATCGAAGGTGTCTCCTTGAATAGATCATTTCGATAATAAGGTCCATAGTCACTTCATGCTCCCGGTGAAAGAGTGTTTCAATGGATTGTGTTGTCCATAAATGTGCAAACTTGCAAGGGTTTACAAGCTGCCACCTATGAAGACCACTGTTACAGCTATTTTCAAGTGCTTTTCCAACTTACTACCTCTAGATTGTACGTCCTGTGTGCAACGAACAGATCGGCTTTGATATGGAAGCCGGAGTCGGTTCATATTTTTGCGACATTGACTCAGGCAATTTTTGTTTTCAATTTTGAACAGATGGCAGCAGAATATAAAAAAGGATAATTTTATAATCCTGTTTAAAAGACGAGCTGCCTTGCTTAGTTAGCTCTCGGTAACTATTAGAGGACTTTAAACAAGGAATATGGAGTAATTAAGGTGATTTTAATTTAGAAGTATTTACCATTGGCAAATCCTACGGAATAAGACAAGTCTGGATCGTCCTCGGACTTCAAATAGGTGGGCCTGGCGACTGCTAGGATCAATGCATTCCTTTTTTTGGAAGTATGTAGAATATTCCGACGAGGACTCAGTACTTATTTTAAAGATTCTATTCCACTACATCTGTGAAAAATAATGGCTGAAAACTACGATCCATTTTCTAAGTGATACTTTCACCTTTGCCAAATGTAGTAGAAAATTCTTCAGATTAATTGCTCTGCTATTAGAAATATTGGAAAATATTCTGTATCAGACTTCACATTTCAGTCTAAGTGCACCTTCTTGCTATAGAGAAAAATACAAAAATGATTTGTGAAAAGAGGATTAAAGAGATAATTTTTGTCCTAAATTTCCTCTAAGGAATACTTTGAAAAGGTATTTCCGAATATTAGCAGAAAAGGGTCAGACATGGGCGTATTTTCAAGAATTCATTTTCTACATCGACTGCATTAATCAAATGATTAATCAAATGTTTTGCTGAACTGTGCAGTCATTCCGAAATTATTATAGATTCTCGGAAATAACCTACGTCTTGTACACATATCAAATTATCTGCAAATTTTCCGATAATATTTTTCTCTTAATATTAGATCTTTTATCTCTGATGTTTTTCCTCCGATGATGATTGATTTCTTCAGGTTGAAAATATGCTTATCTTATTACCTGTAATACATATAAAATATCTTGGTATTTGTTAGATATTTATCCAACATTACTTCATTCCACTGTGTAACATTTTCAGCGATGTATTTTATCTGCACTTGTCACTTGCAATTCTACGGATCGTCGCGCTACTTTGTTCAGTTGTGAAATAGAACAGAACAGTAAATAATCATACTAATAGAAACTAGTGTTACTTCAAGTAGTACGTTTTGATAACAAGAAATAGGTATGTCAGCAAATCATTATGTCGGCACTTCAGAAATTTTTCATCTCATTTTTAAAATGTCTTTAAATTGATTTGATTTATCATAATTTCAATATTATTACTGCCATTTTCGTAATTTTGTTTTTCTACAATTAAATTCTTCTCGTTCGATATCATGTAGATATTTAGTTTTTGTGTAAAATAAAAATAAAACTGAAAAAAAAAAAACAATCAATTTCAAATGGCAACCGATACTAAAAGTTGTCACACTTACAGGTTTAAAGAACAAGAGCCGACAGTCCTGCTTGACAGATCGTACGTATTTTTGTTTGCTTTTGAAAATTGACTCTGTTGTTTTTTTTTGACTTATACTTTGCGAATAAATTGATTTAGCTTTTGCTTCTGTTGTTAAGAATTTATAGTCACGCCTTATAGTGCTGCAGTGAATTTAACGCTTTGAATAGAAATTAGATGCGATTTTTTCCTGTGTTCAATTATTAGTGAAATAGGATAGTTAAAAGTTTATGTTTACGTTGTATTGATGTTTATGAAATACTGTTAGAATTTTGAAAATATAGCACCCACGTGAATAGTAATAGTAAACAGATTTTTGTCACTTTTTCAACTTTGTTTCACTACGGTTCACACTTATATCACTTTAATAGAATTTTGTCATTTTTTTACACTTCGCTTCACTTCACTGAGGTTTTAGACTTATTCAATTTACCAAAATTGTCATATGTTGAAAGGAAATTATAATATGTATATCTATTTAGTAAAGAAAATTGATATCGTAGTTTCTGCTCACTTAAATAGTATTTGTTTTTAATATTATACGAAAATTATATAATTTCTGAGTTTCCTCATTTTACCTGCAATATTTTCCCTACCAACTAATTAATCTACCTATTGCGTATTTTACTCCCAGTTTTCTTTACATATTTTTTTGAGTTTTATTGTGAAAAAGTAAGTTTCTAGTAAAAAAGAAATATCTCAAGTTTAAAATAAATACAGCTTGGAAATTATTCAAACTCTGAACGCAATAAGAAATTTTGTTATTCGAATAATATTCCAAATAAAAAAGTTTCACGTTTCTGCTAATGAAAGAGAATTTAAAAGGGGTACCTACGGTTAATTAACTTTATTTGTATAAATTTACGAGAAACTGAACTTCGACCTTTCCTCATAAAATCTGAAGCTGTAAATATATGTGCTTTTCTGTGACGAATTTTAAAATTTATGTACTTTCCTCTCAATATTTTATGACTTTCCCACATGAAAATGTTTCTGTGAATTTTATACACAAACTCTTACTAAATTCATTATTGTATCTAAGTTGGAACAGCCTGTAAAGGTTCTAAGTACTGACAAAGGAATATTTTTTAATCAATTCTTTTTTAGACGCAATTTAACTATTATTTAAAAAATTTATTTTCTATAAATCTTGCGTTTTCATTGACACAAACCTGCTGTTAATAATTGCTTTTGGTCCGGTACCTTAATTTCCTACCCTTTTTCTCTAAGAAATAGTTATTAGCGCTCTATTGTATTTTATTACTTAACATCTGCACATCAATGTTTAATTATTCAATTTGTTTTTCTCATTTCTATGGGTTTTACTATTAAAAAAAATGTATATAATAAACTCGTTTTAATACTAAGCTTAGAATTAAAAAAAATAACCACTCTTCATTCTCATTACAATCATTAATTTTCCACTAATGTGTACTCTTTTAGTTACTCTTAAATTGTGTTATTTTCTTGTGTAAAATCCGCTCGACTCGGAATTTTTATTTTTTTGTGCGGACGTCTCATTTTACTGAATGTGTTGATGGTTATTCTCCCTTTGAGTGATCACCATGAGTAGAAAAATCTTCGGACAATGTTGGATCAATGTTAAATATCTTTCGCAGTGGTTTTAATGGTTTTAAATTTGCCATACCAATGCACACAGATATTTTTGTTGTCCTAAACAACATTCCATTTTAATTTGTTAATAATGGCTGCGTGATATTGCATTTTCCCTAGTTTCTTTGGGGAGGTGTCGTCTGTTCCGTAATAATCCTGTTGGAAGATCGGTGGTGGCAATTTATATAAAGGCAGGCATAAAGTGCGATCTAGTTAATGTTTGCAGTTTGCGTTTTGTATAGAGTTCGTACAGGATGTCCCCTTGATCATGGATCAAAAAGATCCTCATATATGTTCAGCGATTTTTGTTAGTTTTGGAGTTATTCAACTTTTCCTGTAATTTTTGCCTAACTTCCGATTTGTGAAGTTCGTAACTGAAGTCATTGAGGCTGTAGAGGGGAACAAAAAATCATCCATACATACAAACATTCTAAAAACATTACCCCACTTTTGCCTGCACAGTCTCGTAAAAATAGACAAGGAAAATTTTTTCGGGACGAGAAAATCCTTTACAGATCCTTAAATATCTCCAGAGTCGAACTCTTTTTCTCTTTCCTTTTTTTTTAATATTAGGATATACATGTCATCCTTATTATCTGAAAATTTCATTGTGGAGTCTCAACAGAATCGCGTTAGTTACATAATTTATACACAGGTAAGTCCCACAATTGGCAGGCAATTTCTTAATTACTTCCTGTATTTTACGTGGCAGTTGATGCTTCTTAATACCTGAAATACATTTAGAACTGTAAAAAATATGGCAAAGAATTTGTGGTTGATAAAATTTTATTGACGTAGATTACAATTTATTATTTTTACCACATTTAATAACATTCAAAGATTTTATAGTTTGGTTGCTCCTGAATTACCCCTGTGGTTATAGGAATCATATCGAATGGAAATTATAAATTCATGGCTTCATTTCTGATGATATTTTTAGTAATTTGAAGACTAAGAATCCAAAATAAATTAAGCAAAGTTTGTTATGTTCACAATGAAGAAATTTATAAGAAATATACATTTTTAAAGTATTTTTAATATCCACCAAAAGTGAAAATGTTATATTAATATGGTTCTCTTGTTGTAATTTAAAAACATATATTTTTTACTGTACCATAAAAATCTGAAAGACTTCTAGCAGATCTCACTTTATGGCCATGCCAAATTATTAATCGTCGATAAAATCCTTCATTGGCGTAATTTCTTACGACTATTATAGTACTATAGTAGTTTTAATACATGGTCTCCTTCTTATTCTTACATGTTCGTTGAAGAACACAATCTCAGATATAAACTAGAAGAAAAAGTGTATAATACATTTCATAATGAACAAAGAGCATGAAAAATTATTATATATATACATCTATTAATTATTAGCTATATTTTTTTGATCGCAACGATCTGATAATTCGCAACCCTCAATTTGTCTCAACTTCAAGATTCCAACTACGAAAAATAACGTTAACCAGTTCAAAATCAGTTAGTGGTGCTGGGATATTATATTTGTGTTGTGGTATGATTTAAACATATAATGGTTTGATGCGAATGAACATGGGAAGTAACTATCAGTAAATTGTGGGTATTACAAGGTATATTTGAAGTTGTCGTGAACCAGAAATTTTCCTTTTAAATTGACCCAGATAAATCTCGAAAAATCACTAGTGACATCTGAAGTGAAAAGTATGTAACAAAAAAAAAACGAGAACTGAAAATTATCAGATCATCATAACGAAAACATGCCGCTATTGAAAATCTTGACAATCACCGGCGGTCTCGACTAGACGAATCCGGAAGCTGACTGATCCAGGTTTTCTTAGAAGCCATAGAAGAAGATAACAAGAATTAGCACTCAAATTCGAGATCTATAGAAAAACAGTGAAACGATTAAAATACTCACTGGGGTGGGGATGCGTGGGTGGCTCTTTAACTTTCCCGTAAAAGAACCGGACCCACTTTCGAGAAGAGAATAGAAAAGGAACAGACGCAACCATCTAAATGTGAAGCCAATTTGCTCAGTAGCCTATAGATATTTCGGACCAGATCGAAAGCACTATACTTAAATTCATTAAACCTACATTGACACATATCAGTAAAAATTTAAATATGGAGACTTAAAAGATCGTTATTGTCAAAAATAATGGCAATTTTGTATTCGTGATGCTATCTCTTGGCGACAAATCCGGTGGCGGTTGCTATGGAAAATAGTAGTCTGTCAAGAGTCGAACCCCGAAACCCGAAGTACAAAAGAATATACAGAGGCGTAGTGGCTACAAAAAAATTCGAAAGTAGTAGGGCGTAGAAAAGAATTCACCATAAAATGCGATTTAAACTTATGAAAGAAATATTGTAATCAGTTTTATGGATAGTCGAATTTCCTCTAATATCTCGAACAGGTACCACTTAAATTTCTTTGAGTTTACCTTTCTCAGTAACCACTAATATGAAAAAGACAGATAGAAAAATGGAGCTGACGTTTATCCGAAATTGCAGAAAACGATTCGATAAAAGAGTACAAAAAGAGTGAATTATTTGATAAAAACTGAAGTCTTGAGAAATTTATTTGGGATTGTATTTAACTGAAAGTTTGTTTGTTCAATACGAGCTCCTATTCAAACTTTGTTTTCAGTTTTCTAAATCAAAGAGTCTCTTAGATTGGTGAAATCTCTTCCTCCCCGGTGTTGTGTATGTCAGGTATATTGTAACAGAATTTCACATAATGGAAAGGACTAAATATGGTTTAAAGTGTATCAAGAAGTAAGTAAATTCTTTGGAGAATTTAATCTTAAATACGAACAACTATTTCCTTTGGAGGATATAAGATAAACCGTAAACTTCCAACAAGATACACAATTTTCTTTTAAAGTTATTTCCTTACTTCGTTCGTGAGTTTGTATAGCTTGTTTTCTGTTTGCATGCTCAGCTTCTTGCCATATATTTTTGCTTTTAAATTGTTTTGTTATTATCTTTCGATATGATAAAACGTACACAAGTACAATATTCATATCAGTTCTATTGATTCTTCTATTCTCTTAATAAATTTTGAATCGCGCATGTACGTATGTTCCTTATTGTTGCTTTTCTTTCAGAATTACGCCTTTAAATTTGTAATAAGCTTTTTGCTTATTAATTTACTTCAAAGTGGCAAAAATGCAAGTTTTTCAAATTTACCCGGTTTCCAAATTGCATTTAAAAGGCTAATGGAAAATTCATATCTTCTTATAGCCATGGGGAGGACTTGATAGTGACACCGTTTGCCCAAATTTTAGCAAGTTTACGTTCGGTGCGGAATAATCTCTTAAGTCTGACAAATGTCCAAGCTACAAATAAGTAAGTATGAAAGGTTTTAGTAATTTAGTAATTTCAGTTTTATCATGTGTTTTTGTTTCTTTTAATAATAAAAAACAAATAGGTCCAGGCGATCAACACCGTCTTCAAGTACAGCGCGCACTGTGGTGCCCGGTGATGAGGCCTACATTCGTTTGGCTATGGATACTATTGAGGAATTAGATTGGTGCTTAGATCAACTAGAGACTATTCAAACCCATAGAAGTGTTTCTGATATGGCTTCACTGAAGGTATACTCCCCGGTTTCCCAATTATAGTGTTCTATCTATATTATTTTAATTGTAGTTTAAACGAATGCTAAATAAAGAGTTGTCACACTTTAGTGAATCGAGTAGATCTGGTAACCAGATTTCTGAGTATATTTGCTCGACATTTTTAGGTAAGTGCATTTTAAGTAATCATTTAAAATAACACAATTCACTTAAATTTCCATCAACTATGTGCAACTGAATAAGCAACATCTGTTTTGATCCTTCAAGAAAAATTATCTTTTCTTGATTTTTCCCAATCATTCTTTCCAAAACAGAAGAAACAGCAACATGTATCACTTTCCCATATCACATAAGACCGAAATCAATTGATTTGACGAGTGGCATTCTAACTGAAATCATTAATTTGGCTCCTGTCATGACAGCCTCGGAAAGGTATATTTATGTGATGCTAATGAATTATTCATTATCAATACTACTAAGAAAAAAAAGCAATATTTCGAAGAGGAAAAAAATTTGGCGTTAAATCCAAAACAGACAGCATATGTGTCATTTCGAAATCAGAGTTATTTTTACGGTCTACGAAAATGATTATTTAAGCAAAAGGAGACAGTAGACCTATTTTAATATGAACACCTTTTACCTTATGTAAGAACACAAAAAACATTAAATCGCCTTGCATTTATTTTTATGAAAAAATAACTAAGTGAACATGAAAAAATGAAATTTTATGAAATGCAAAATACTAAACTGAGATTCTATGTATGATTGAACTGCAATTTAGAAAAATGCACTTAAGATGCGCATGGAGTATGGAAGAAGGAATATTCAGATGGTTAATTTCTTTGACTATTGGGCACGGTAGTTTTGGATATTATCTCAAAAGAATTGGGACCCTGGAGGATAATACATGCAGACTATGCCTGCATATTATATGCGACTGTCCGGCCTTTTCCGGCGGAGGATGGCTGTCATTGGTGGCCTCGTAGGTAGCATGAGGCAGTTAACAAATGTTCGGAATAACAAGAGACGTCGAGTTTAGGGACTTTTTTAGGAAATTCCTGACGCGTAAAAGCTAAAACAGGGACCTGTTATATAACCCAGGGCCAGGTCATTTCAGCTTACAGGAGAGCTCCGCGCTCTCAGTTTTAGATAAGATATTTTTTGTTGGAGAGGAAATGCAATTACTCGCAGCCAAGTCTGACTAGACTCCTTTCCTCCGGAGGCTAAGGACACCAGCCTAGAACCATTTCCCACCACATTTCTTACGTACGTGCGATACGAAAAGTGACTTATCGCTGATAGCTTTGCTTACAGTGTTAATGTATTCCCAGCAAAAACAACAATACAAAGTAATCAGAACAGCGAATAGTCGCAATTTGTATTGCCCTTAAAAACAATCCTTTCTACCATTATTATTTCTTTTTTATTTTGACAAATATCTTTATCTTTTTACTCTTTACATGCACTACTTCAATTATAAAAGATGATATGCATATTATTACAATAATGTACTAATTACATGTTTCTACTAATTTCTATGTTTAATTTTCAGATAAACAACAAGAATTTGATTTGCCCTCGTTACGCATTGATGAAAACGAGGCAACAACAATTGTGCCATATCCTAGAAGTAAATCTCCACGATTAGGTGGACCACCCATGTCACAAATATCAGGTGTAAAACGCCCTTTGTCACATACGAACTCATTTACGGGAGAGCGATTACCTACATTTGGAGTAGAAACACCACACGAAAATGCTTTAGGAACTTTATTAGGGGAACTGGATACCTGGGGCATAGACATATTCAAAATAGGTAACTTAAGCTGTAACCGCCCATTAACCTGCGTTGCATATACGATATTTCAGGTATGCATGCGCCACTAAAGCTAATTCTCTAGAACTTATATATAATTTTTTCATTACAGAATAGAGAACTTTTAACCAGTCTTATGATACCACCGAAAACTTTTCTTAATTTTATGACTACTCTGGAGGACCATTACGTTAAAGACAATCCTTTTCATAACTCATTGCATGCAGCCGATGTCACTCAAAGTACGAATGTTCTGTTGAACACTCCAGCTTTAGAAGGTGTTTTCACACCATTAGAAATTGGCGGCGCGTTATTTGCAGCTTGTATTCATGATGTGGATCATCCAGGCCTCACCAATCAATTTTTAGTTAATTCAAGTTAGTTTACAATTTCTACCGTCAACGGTATTTTTAAGTAAACATATTATAATTAATGTTTTTTTTTGTTAGGTTCCGAATTAGCTTTAATGTATAATGACGAGTCTGTGTTGGAAAATCATCATTTAGCGGTTGCCTTTAAATTACTCCAAAATCAAGGATGTGATATATTCTGTAATATGCAAAAGTAAGTAGTGTAACATATGATATTGTTTTAAGGTTGACTTTTAGAAGTAAGTCTTATACTTACATTAGAGGTAGAAAAAAAGCTCATTGCACGGATTATTCCACTACTGAATCCCATGTATATAGAATGTCTACACTCTAGAAGAATAGCAGTACTTGTATTTAAAAATCATCTTAAGGCTTATCTAGAAATATTATTTAGAATGAATTATCTATTAGTATCTATTTATAGACAGTCAATCCGGTCAATTGCTGCAGCTATTCACAGCATTACCCATACAAATCAGCAAAAGCAATAGCATGCTCTCATATAAAAATGCTGCTGCATTTAAACCCTATTTCGAGTTATTGAAAGAAAATTGAAGCTGTTCATACTGCATTCCGATTCCGACCCATCTTTTACAGGTACTAAATACTTGATACTCTTAATTCTAATAATAATATAAATTGTTGATCCATTAAGGATCATAGCTGGTGATGGGGAACTCGTCTATCCAAATTATTTAATTATTAAAATATCCTAAGACAACAGACTAGTTGTCAGTAGAAAAACACTAACCATTGCTAGATGCAGATAGGATTTTGGGTACTTCATTCGATCGTCGGGGCTGAATGCGTTAAAAAATGCTGCAAAAATTATGCTTCGCTTTCGAGACATTTATGATTAAATTGATATAGATGAAGGAAACTTTCGGCTGCATCTGTGAACAATGAAACACATTTTTGTGGCAGGACTACATTGCTTATAGACCTAAGGTCTTTATTTATCAAATGCCTTAAAAGCTCATTGTAGAGGGGAAAAGTGCAAATAGATGCTTGCAGTTAGCAAGATTATGTCCGGTTCATCAATTAGAACATCCAGGGAATTAATCTCCAAATTGCAAAGGTAAAGGAGGTCAATTTTACTAGCACAAAGAAATACGATAGCATACAGCATGATACTACTTTTATTCCTTAAGTTCAATACCGTCTAATGCATCAAGCTTCCGTTTAGAATTTAGAATTTCGTATAGTTTACGTGATTTTGTATTCATGTACTTGATTTTTATAGAAAACTGTCTTAAACCGAGACCTATCAGCATTCCATTCATTTTTTCTTAGGGCCTTAATGAAAGGCAAGTATCAAAACACATAACAGTTATGTACTTTGTTGGTAATATCTGGTGATATCAAAATAAAGATAAAATCTGTATTAACGCGATGTTTTTAGACTTTTCTAAGGTCTCTGACGCGCTAGATTAATATCTGCATTTAATATTATGCACTTAATTCCTCTTTTGTGAAAATTTGTGGCCTTCGCACATGCAGTGTACGGTATAATATGTGAATTCTTCTTCTTAAACTGCATACATAAATTTATAATTGCCTCTGTCTTCCAGAAACTGCTAACGATTTCCATTTAGATTGCAAGTTGTGGGATAGGCGGTTATGCACATTTAGAAGCTGAAATAAGTATTATTTTTCTTTCCGTGCATTGATTTCGTAGATATCAAGATAAACTGGAGTAATATAAGATAGCACATGGATTAGCCAATTTTTGTAGATTTATTCGTCTGCGGGTTTCTGTTTTCAATTTGATTAGTTCTCAATATTTCTGGTGGCACTTTTAATGATTATCTCAAGGGAAGAATACGCATGCCTCACCGGATAATGTACTTTTTTCAAATTATGTCTCATATTCGTCCACAAACACACACGTAAAATTATATCAATTTTTTTATACGCAATGAGAATATAAATATAGCTAAATATGATATCATAACACGTACTTTGTTAGACTTATGATTAATGTGCATTCTGTGCATTCTTATTGAGAGTAAAAAAAACAATTACCTAAATAACTACACTATTATAATATTTTATTTTCTTTCAGAAAGCAACGCCAAACTTTGCGAAAGATGGTAATTGATATAGTCCTTTCTACTGATATGTCTAAACACATGAGCTTGTTGGCAGATCTGAAGACTATGGTGGAAACAAAAAAAGTTGCTGGTTCTGGTGTTCTACTTTTAGATAACTATACCGATCGAATACAGGTAAATAATTCCTAAAAACACTTTCCATTATTATTATCATCCATACAAAATGTATAGGTGTTTAGTATTTCTACATCACTTATAATTTTGAATTAATTTTAAAAATTTTGTAAACTTTACATTTGAAGGATGTAAATAGGTGAACACTCCCCAGGTGTTACACGTTTCTCTACCTCTATTGTTTCCTAATTCTCTTATAATTTTTATATACACCTAGTCTTCCCAAGTGCAGAGTTATGGAAATCCATTACAACCATTTCATTTAAGCGTCGACCTTATGAATAAGTAGGAAATGCCAACCCGGAATTAAAAAAACGTTCACACTTCGGCCAAATGATCAATGTCCATAATTTGTATATGAAAAATAAAATAAAGTGATTATAACTACAGATACCGAAAATCGGTATTTAGTTTTAGATCTTACTCCATTTCGCAATGTTTTCCATTTTTACATTATTATCATTTTTTTTCTGTTACAGGTGTTGGAAAATTTGGTTCACTGTGCAGACTTAAGCAATCCTACCAAGCCACTACCACTGTATAAAAAATGGGTTGAACTTCTAATGGAAGAATTCTTCCTTCAAGGCGATAAAGAACGTGAACATGGAATGGACATTAGCCCAATGTGTGATCGGCACAATGCGACAATAGAAAAATCCCAGGTTGGCTTCATTGATTATATCGTCCATCCATTATGGGAAACTTGGGGAGATTTGGTACATCCAGACGCACAAGATATATTAGATACGCTTGAGGAGAATAGAGACTACTATCAAAGTATGATACCACCATCACCTCCACCGTCAGCCGAGGAAGGAGAAGATAAAATACGGTTCCAGGTTTGTACGTTACGTAGAAGAAAATCGAGAAGGCATTAACGCTTTAAGATGAATTTCTTAGGTAACACTGGAAGAGTCTGATCTGGAAAATCAAGCTGAGGAGGAGAAAAGTCAATCGGATGGGGCTGTTCAAATAAAACCATCGGGAAGTCAAAATCAGCCACATCATCCTGGAATGTGACGGAGAGTCGTGGGACTTTGTAGAAAACTAACAGAGAAGGCGCAAACTTTTTTGCTTATAAGATAAGAAGTTTATAGAAGATTTTCGATTTTTCAGAAGCAATTTCGATATAATTTTCATCGAGTTTTTACACAGTTCTTAATTTTCGAGCAAATATTCCTTTTTGGAACTATTGGTTTTCCTATTTTATTGGTGGTATGTTAGAATTACTCGCAAGAGAGACTAGAAACATGTCCAGCATTTCCACGATTTCTTTCAGTAACTATTTCTTTAAGAAATTCATTTTATAGAAAGATTGGTTCTTCTTGATATTAAGAATGTTTTTAATTTTACGTTGTCGATGGAACAAGTTCACGAAGATAATTATTTGAATTCTTTTTTGTTTTCTAAACCATTCGTTTTTATATTGGCAAAAGTTTGCACCCTATTATCTGAACTTCGTAGTGATTTGACTGTGATTAGATTAATAATTTATTGTAATATATATATCTAGGTGTGCTTAAATTTTACGTGAAATTTTCGCTACGGTACTTCCACTTAGTGCTTGTAAAACGATACCAAAGTATGTAATACCAAAGCTAACCAGATAATTTTGCCTTCCTCTTGCCGTTATTAGTGCCAGTACAGGCAGATAACAAGAAGAATCAATATTTTGTTAAATTAGTATTTGTTTAAGGAAAATAAGTAATTAAAAGGTGGAAAACAAAGTTTAACGTAAGTAGAAAAGAAAAAAAAATCAATTAAAATTAACCTTCTATTGTAGCTAGTCATTTTATTATTAAAAAGTGAAAACAGGATTAGTCAACAAACTCGAATTTATAATTAAATTAATTTTCAAATATTTCGCAGGGATGCAGTTTTATGTAATATTGTTCTTTTCATGTTAATATTTTTGTAATTACAAGAAGATATTGCATAGGTTCTCGGAACGCGAAAAACATTCTCATTATTGATAATCGTACATTACGGTCTGAAAGTTTTTAACCGTTTCATTGTTACAATGTTATCTACGCTTCATAATTTTAAAGGAGATATACTATATTTGGTCCTACGTCCGTCTGAAAGCTCAAGACATCCAATATAATTATCCTTCATGTTCTTTTCTTATCACCCTTTTAATTGGATGCTGCATTTCTTTTTCTTAAATAAATTTGGGCAGATGCTACATGAGATTTGAATTGCGACATTCGCATATTTATTTTATTATATAAATGCCCTAATTTCTTTTGTTCTTTGTTCGAGCTATTCTCAAAATCCTTTTACTTTTGACTGCCAGTGGTGATGTAGGGAACATAAGTCGAATCTTTTAGATCTGTTGCCAACTTTTCGTTTGTCACATATCTATTGACGAATGCGAAATGAGTTCAGCCTAATTTTCTAACCTTTGTTCGATATATACTTATCTTTCTTTCAATTGCATAACAAGAATGCTATTTTAAGCAAGCCTGGCTGCAGTATATTTATTTTTCACATTTAATTTATTAAGCAGAAATGTACATAAGACCAACTTTTTTTTTAATACGTAAATAAGAGGTTAATGTAGCAAGTGCAAACTACTAAACAAACAACTCATAAATAAGCACATAAAGTAATAATTAATAATAATTATTGTACGAATAATTAGGAAAAAAGGGAAAAAAGAGAGGCAATCCTACGTGAAAGAGAAACAATAAAACCACATTACAAAAGAAGTTTGCAAATATGTCGTTTGGATTCAGTGGCATAGGCAGTGCGTTGTATATTAGGGGGGAAATAAGTTCGAAAGACGAATAGTTTGGACATAGAAAGAGCAGTATAAAAAAATGAACCTGTAGCTTACTGCCTCTAGAAGACTGTAGAAAATCGATTATATATGTACTCAAGTTTTTTGTTTAGTTTAAATAAAAACATTAATGCTTCTCGTTTTAAAGTGCCTAAAGAGCAGTCTAATAATGATAACCTGAGCACAATTAATACAAACCCTTATAGCATCCTCAACAAATATTCAGTAAAACCAACATTTAATCAGCACAGTACTGGTTTTTTGGTTGTAAACTATCTTTCCTTCAATGTGAATCAATTGCTCATAAGGAACACAACACTAGGACTTAACGTAGGACTTACTTTCCACATCTTTATTGAAAAATTTTACCTACGTCAAAGACTGACGAAATAAATTATGTACATGTATAAAAAAGTTCTCGATCAATACTCTTAAAAAATACTTCGAGTGAATTTTAGGTTTTATAACATGAAACGAACGACGTTCGTCAGTGCTGCCCACTTTTCGAGATTGCTGAGCGCGAAATCTTATATATACAAAAGTTCTAATTATCGACGCCTTCAAACAAGCTAACTCGTCGTCTATTGTGTAAGCAGACCGAGTTCCAAGAAGGTATGAGCTATCGCTGAACTATCGAGAGATATGATGCGCTTCTGATTTCTTAAAATTCTGTTCATTTTCTTGAAAACATACCATAAATCTCCTCCAGGTAGTTTTTGTCGATGTTACGAATATATCTGTACTGTATTGTTGACCATTGCAAGCATTAATATATCCAACAAACTAAGTTGGAGCGATTTTTCAACTGCTTAAAATGCAATTTTATATCTGGACTTCTTTTAGCGCTCAAAAAAATACATAAACTAAATTGTGATTTCCATATTCTTATAGTCGACTAACACAAATATTGATTATAAATATAATCGGAAGGAAGAAGTAATTAATGACATAAAACTATCACCAAGTGTCGATACTCTATGTCACCTATTGCTGTCTATAGTATTATTTGGTTAGAATTCCAATTCTTTCTCAAATAGCAACGTGTCTGTGGAATAGGTTGTCAGACACTTGTTTCCCCCTCTCTTAAGGAGAAAAAAAAAAATTTTCCTGTTATACATTTGCGGCTAGGGTGGTACTATACATCATGGAGCCTCATCCAAAGGAACCAAGTTCGTTATTCTCCTTCTACTTAACAATTAGCACACATACGTATATATAACACTCCATATGCAAAAAAAGCTTGGTATTAGGATTTTATTCTGCGCTTCAACTTTTTTTTTCACGTCCTTTTAAAGTCGTCCCAAAATCCTATGCAGTATTCTTCTTGTCCTGTTTTAAATATCTGTTGTAAAGAGCTAGGTTTTGTACGTTTAGAATGGAATATTTAAAAATGTAAACATTATTTATTTAACAAAAGGGCAGGATCCCACTTTTTTTCTACTTATACATGAAGCAGAAATAATATTCAGTAGACATAGCCTTCTAGAGTATAGAAGAGATAAAATCTTATTTAATAATGAAAATGTTCTTCGCATCAATTAATTTTAAGTAGTCAGTTTAGGGAATTTTCTCTAGTGCAATCTGTAAAACTCTCTTATACACAGGCTAAATGTGTAAATGGTGCTGAATGTAAGCGTAAAAATCTCTGCACTTTCCAATGTTTACCTCTAAATGGAAAGATTACTTTTGCAATCTACACTTATTTTGACCTTAGAGGAATGTACAATAATAATTTCCGGGAATCCACAAAAAAGTGCCGAGATTTTTATCCCAAAAAAATATTAAGGCATCTATTATACATACATATATACCTATTATGTAATATTTAATGGGCATACGGAAGGATAGCTATTAAAAATTTGTGGGTGACATTTTTTTTCTTCTATCTAAATGGATTTTTACAGACCCAACACAATATTTTTCAATCGGAAAGAAAATTCTGTATAAAAATCTTTACGGTGTTTAGATTTCCTCACCGGAGGAAGTGAATGAGCCAAATGAAAACCATCTTCAAAAACTTTTTCCTTTTCGAATCAATTCTCATAGGATATTCTAACATAAATGTATTTAAAAGTTCAGGGATTGTTAGATTACATTTTGTAAGCTTAATGAGGAATACTATTGTTACTTCGAAAATTGTGTGACTTTTTTCTGCTTTTTTTTCGACTAACCACATAATAAAAACTACATTTGAATGTCGGACGGTAGTAGTATCCAATTAGCTTCAGCTGCTGCCAACTGTCAGTACTCTCAAATTTCAGTTAACACAATTTTTTTTTTCTCATGCATAAAATATTCTCATTAAATAAATAAATAGGTGTAATGAAAACCAAAAAGCAACAAATTAAATGTAAATAACTATAAATAACTTGACAAATTTGGGAGATTAAGTGAAAAGTGACGGTTAAATTTAACTGTAATTTATTATATCAAAAACAATATAGTGAAACAACAAGAATAAGTTTGACGCTAAAAACTAAAGGCAAACTGTTTTGTGACGCTGGCGTTACATTCGTTTTGTTTTTTATTTCATTGACAAGTAATGCAAACTGTTAACGTAAAAAGAATTTGGAATAAATCTATATACAAGTAAATATTTCTTTGAATACACATATTTTTCCTTCCTATTCCGTCAGAATTGCAACGATTCCAAATTTTCACTTAATAAAATAGTAGATAAGTACACAGGTTCCCATCATTTCTCTAACACCGACCAGTAATTCTAAACCATCGGAGAAATTCGGAACATATGCGAAACAAACAGAAATAATGCTAAGTGAGAAGCATCCATTGAGAAAATTAATAGCAACAATATAAATTTTTAAGACATGAGAAAAATATAATACTTCACTATCTTTTGCCAGTTGACGAATTGTTGGAAGAATCCTAGAAAGCCAAAAATGAAGACTAGAGTACAGATACCACAACGTTGATCTCATGAATACGTTGCTTATATCATCAGATCAATATATCTCATCATTTCGGAGAATACGAGAAAAATATTTTAGAAGCAGAGAGGAAGTGGCTTATTTACTTGACACAGTCCGATAATGCAGACCTAAAACTTATACGGAGGTACTGCACGAAACGATTCCGCCAACGAAATTATCGAACTACGAGCTGCCGTTACTCGATTAACACGCACAATCGACAAACTCCACAGACGTAGGCGCACCCCTTCGATGGTCATTGACTTCTTCCAAGGAGTCAGGTCTGCGCTATTCAGTCCTATTCTGAATTCCGACTGAATCAATTTCGAACGGAATTGCAATGTTTTTTAAACAGGATTCCGTTCGAAATCTCGTTCCATCGGAATTGAGAATAAGGCTGATTATCACCAAAAATTTGGTCAATATTATACCTAACACTTGCAACAAACGTGCAAACTAATTGCGCCGACGTGTAATGGGGCGGACGCTGACACAACTTCATTTAAGAAACACCTCCAAGTTTTCTATAGACGTTCGATTATGTACTTCCTTATCGAACAGGAGTCAAGGTGTCTGTTGTTCCCAGGCCAGTTTCAAAACAAAGTAAGGCAATGTCATACAAACTTTTCGCCGGGAATGGATCTAACATGGATACATTCGGCAGCACCAACCGAACACTCGATTTAAGATGACATCTCACATTCGATACTAGACGCAGACTTTATACGCCGCGTCGCCTTGCCAGTGATAAACTTCCAACGGCCCGGCAGGAATTAGAATTTATGGTCCAGTAGGAAATATGTCAACGGAAATTGAGTGAGTATCACTACTTTTGATGATTAAAAAAAAGTTCTGGGGTTTAGCGACCGTGCGGTAATTATCGCGTTTGAACAGCGTCACCGTATTGCATCATGAAAATTATTTGTCCTGGTCTCTGTGGCCAGAGCTTAGGAATTTTAGCTTAGGACACACATCCTGGGCTCTATTACGAGTGTCAATCGACTCGTCTATAAAATCTAAATTAAAAAATGTGAAAAGCCTTTTTAAATAATCATAAAAGCATTTGATTTTCCAAATTTTTCTGCAACTCTTCGCCCTAAGTTTAGACATATTGAAGAGTTGATTTCAGTAGGGCCCCCTTATGTCTTTAGAATCGTTTCAGGTACTGGATCCTCTACAGTTTCTGACTGTTTATGTATTTCAAAGTCGGCTAAGCAGATGCTCATCCTGATACCTTTAAGAAAATAGGTTAATCTCAGCAGAAGAGCCATCCCATGGGTTTTGAATCTGTTCCGTCAGCCTCAAGATTTTTCCGAGTTCAGGCACTTTATTCCTTTTTACTATTCACATGGAGATCAGGCAGAGCTATCCGAGGAGTCGCTCTTGTGCGGCATCCTCTAAAGTTTTAAATTGAAATTTTGCAATAAATTTTAATTTTAAAAGTGGAATTCGTAGTCCCATAAGTGGACAGTGACGGTCACTTGCGGTAGGGTTGCGCATTACTACAAAAAGGCTGGGCTGTAATAATATCAGAAGTAAGCTGAAAACCGGAGTTGGCATACTAACTACTAAGCTTTTTCTCGAAACGCTCGATATATGCTCTTCCATCGTTGTTCGGAAGATGTATGTATGTGTCAGAAGATGTCTGGTTCAGGACCATTCTACTCGCTACTGGATCTTCGTAGAATCAAAAGACTAGCGTTAGGGACAGCAATTTTGGGAGGGAATCATGGGAGTAGATCGGAATACACAAAATTTAAAAAATTTCTTACGTTTAATTTTTAAAAATCTTTAAAATAAGAAATACAGTTTTACTAACTTAACAGGCTTATAACATACATTTATTTGTAAATTTGATTTTTAATCCGCTACAACAAGCATTTGTCGTTTGTGATGAAAATAAATACAAAACATAAAAAGGATAAAGTGTGACGTGGGCATTTCGTACTTTGACACCTTCCAGACGGACAAAGGGCTTTCATTCCCAGACTAGAAACGTTTTCTCTCATTGCAATCACTCCTAAGGTAATTCATTTTTCGTTTGGTTTTTTACCTGATTCATTACTACCAACATTGTCTAACGAACGACTCAAAGTAGGTGGTCGATATGTGGGGAGATCAATTCGGATTTCTTTCATATTACTAGTTTCAGTGTAGGGGGGTGACACATCTAAGTTCCATGTGTCTCCGAATTTATTTGTGTAGTAGGCCACTTCTAAAGGTGCACCGTCTTTTTTATTTCGCCTATGAGTCAACTCGAAAATATTTTTATAATGCTGTGACTCTGAAGATGCGAGATCATTTGCTTCAACTTTATTTTTGTGTTTGGCATTTTTTTGGATCGTTTGATTCAAATCGGCCTCTTCGTATCTGGGAATATATCTGGGCTTCCTCTCTGTCTCCTTTTTATCGGATGTGAAGCCGAAAATCTTAGGGGCTTGTTCAGAAATTAATGGAAGTAGGGTTTCGCGAGCATAACGCTCAGCTCTTTCTAACAACTCACCGAGGCGAAATGGAAACAACTGTACTGTTATGTTTGTGGTCTCTTTAACTTTTGCCTTTTCTTCATTCAATTCTTGTGTTGATATTTCCTTCACTTTTCTTATTTTTGGTGTTGTTGACTTTAAAATGGGCTCGACGATTTCTGTTTTGTCGAAGTTGTGCATATTACGGCCCTTGCTGACACCCTTCTTTTCGGTTTGAAGGACTGGTTCAAAGATTTCTGATGATGTTGAGTGTAAACTCCGACTGGATTCGCTAACTTCCTTGTCTAGTGAGTTCCCTTCTAAAATTGGTTGCCAAGGCAGACTGTGAAGCACTTCACGAGCATCATTTGAATCGAACGATTGATTGTTTTCTATTTTTATATTGACCCCCAAATTTAGAATGTCCTTTTTATGCTTAACACTTTCCACGCCATCGCCTACATCTATGCGATCCTGACCTGGCTGCGTGATGGATCCATCCACCGAATCTTCTGCAGTAAATGTCGTCGTATCGACCTGTTGAGGCAATTCGCACAGACCCGGCTGCAGCGTCATATAAACCGGTATACCAGACGATAGAGACAGTGATGGTTGACAAAGAGAGTGACTTCTTCCAAAACTATCAGTCAGAACAACTTTGTCTATATCCCAATGTGGCAATCCTTTCGAAAGCCAACCACTGTACGATTTGTACTGAAGAGTTAAACTTGTTGGGAACCCGAGAGCGGGATGAGGGACTATTATTTTGGATACCACGTCACCTGCAAAAAATTCGGTATCCTCTTTCCTGCCAAAAAATAACATGTTTTTCTAAAAAAATACACAGGTTGTAGTATATATTCTTCTTACTCTGTTATAAGGAAGGTCTCATTAAGACCACCTTCACCTTCCAGAGTTGCTTCCAACTTTCCAATCGTCCGTAGTGGTAGATCATTAAATGCGTTGTGGATTTCCACCTGGAATTGGTGAGCACAGAATGGCTCTTCTTCTCTAGTTACTAAATACAGTTGTCCACGGCCAGTGGATTTGTCTGCATAGTATCCCATGTTTCCACACCGTGAGCCTTTTCCGTCATCACTATCATCCTTCTGACAAGGGAAGCATTTCCCCTTAAGGAAGTTTTCATAGTTGTCGCATGGAAATGCTGGAAATATGCAGCGCGGTGCAACAGAGTCTATAAAAAATTTGTAGGCTCTCCTGTGATTGCATAGCGAACGACCCTCAACTTCAGCGGCTTGTGCTGAAATGATAATTTTGAAATGGATGAAAAAGGGGTATCTACCCCACTAAAATTTTTCACGTTTAGTGTAAGCGATTGTAGACTGTACTAAACAATCCGTTAGATTTATGCATCAACTCCAAATATTACGGAGTGAAAACTTACACCATATGAAATCAGTCACAGCACCGACGAATAAGTTCGAACAACCATTTTGGACTCGACCTCCATTTGGATAAAAATCCACATGTCCCATTGGCTGCCAAGAGCCAAGTCCTCCAAGAATTAGATTCTCTCCATTTGAGTGTATTACATCGACAAATTTGGCATCTGTATTGTCCAAACGAACTTTTGGATGTTGAGATTCGAACAGTGGTCCAGCAGGATCCAGACCAGTTATACGGCTTAGTCCGGGCAGTTCAGCTCCAGCAAATCCAGCAACGTGCGCACCTAAGCTGAAGCCAATCAAATGCGTCTTCGAAAGATCCAGGCCTTTGTATTTTTTCAAATTCATCAGAAGAATGGCCAACTGTTTTCCAACCAGTCTTGTATTGGCAGCAGCACGAACATAGTTTGGCAGGGTGGCCCCATTCTCCCAGTCAACACATATGACAATGCAATTTTCCTGAAGACAAATTGAACACTATTATTAATGGAAATTGTTCTTTGAGCAAACACTTTTATAACGTTACCACTGCCATTAGGGCTGTTTTCATTTCATATATCCACACGTGAGGACAGGCAGAACCGAACCCGTGAACAATAATTCTGGTAGAGAGCTCCGAAAAGCCCTGCATATCATCTAAAGTAAAAGAAGCTTTGGAAAATGGTGTTGCAGTTTCATTGACGCTTTCATTCGATGAATTGTACCTTTTGAAAGCGGAGCTCATATTCAGAAATGGAAGCTCAAGTAGAGGATCTTCACTTCTATAACAAAAAAAAAAAAACAAAGATAGTTTTGAGTTTTCTATTAAATACTCCCTTTCCTATCACCTGTGTTTCGTTGAGTAAAAGTAAAATTTTGTGTTTATTTCCTCCGGTGGAGATGGGAGCATCTCCAAATAGCTAAAGTGCCCAGAGTCTTCGAAGCAACCCAACTCATCATAGCAGACTTTCTTCACGGCTCTTTTTTTCCTGAAATTCAAGCAAATTTAATTCATTATAAATATAAAGTTATAAAATTAAATATCACCTGTGATGCTTATGCGATTTCAGCTCCCACTCCCACATGGAAACCTGCACAGCTTTCAGTATTTCCGCGTCATGGATCTCATCGAGTGCTTCGAGATTCGGCGATGGCCACTTTGTATTATCTGCGAAATACGTTTGTGGGATTTTTATTATTTCAGTTTAAAAGCAGTGGTTTTGAAATATTTATTTAATAAGTTTTAAGTATGTACAGAAGCGACAGCAAATAGCCGTAAGCGATTCCATCAATGGTAGCTCAGAGAAGAAGACAAAAATGTAAATCGCGTTCAACTCATTGCGGAATTTTTCAACTTTTACATTTTGACTGTTAAAAAAGGTAAATACGTTGATTGCATCTGTATTGACTTTAGAAAGGCCTTTACCAGAACCAGTTACGCTTTTATTTACTCTTAAACTTATTTAAATTTCGCTTGTTTGTTAAGTGTCTAGTATCTTATTTATTGTAGAGATTTCACTTGTAATCTAAGGAAATAAATGAAACTGGAACAAAATCAAATCACTCTCGTATGTTGCAGGATGCCATTTATCCTTCTGAATTGTTGAGAGCCTTTTTCTACAGTTTCTACTCGGTCTTTCACACAAGGCGCGTACATGACGTATGTAAACAACCTATTGGAAGAAACATAAGCTGCTTCAAATTGCGTATGAGTTCACCGAATAGATATGCTACCAAAGAAGCCTAGGCAGGCCAAATACCTAGGTATATAGTTGAGGGAGAAACGTTGGTCCTTTGCCTTCCAAGTGAAGGCTATCGCTTCTGTCTTGCTCGCGATGATATGCTTCGTCCCCCACACTACCCTGCCTCTAATCGAGTGAAAAAGACCGCGTATTTGCGGGGCCAGAGCGATTTGCTTGAAATCACCCAGGAAAACGCCCGCTAGTATGCAATTTTGGTTTTTGGCTCACATCTCGGGAACCAAGGGGCGCCCCGTGGTGGGGGCAATTTTTTCGGAGCCTCTGAACACCGCCCTCTCAACTGACGCCGAAATCGCGCCGAAAAAATTTCCGATCAATTCGAGCAAAATTCATGGGCTATAGCCTAGGCATTTTTTTGGGCGAAATTCTAAAGTTCATCGGATCGGAGTGGAGGAGGGCTCGTTCGAAAGGGGATCGCCTGCTGAGCGCGTGTACAAAATTTTAGCGAAAAAGACCGCGTATTTGCGGAGCCAGAGCGATTTGCGTCAAATCACCCAGGAAAACGCCCGTGAGTATGCAATTTTGGTTTTTGGCTCAGATCTCGGGAACCAAGGGGCGGCCCGTGGTGGGGGCAACTTTTTCGGAGCCTCTGAACTCCGCCCTCTCGACTGACGCCGAAATCGCGCCAAAAAAATTTCCGATCAATTCGAGCAAAATTCATGGGCTATAGCCTAGGCATTTTTTTGGGCGAAATTCTAAAGTTCATCTGATCGGAGTGGGGGAGGGCTCGTTCGAAAGGGGATCGCCTGCTGAGCGCGTGTACAAAGTTTGAGCGATAAAGACCGCGTATTTGCGGAGCCAGAGCGATTTGCGTCAAATCACCCAGGAAAACGCCCGTGAGTATGCAATTTTGGTTTTTGGCTCATATCTCGGGAACCAAGGGGCGGCCCGTGGTGGGG
>QYTT01078272.1:0-15928 GCA_006980735.1 Dasypogon diadema | reverse complement strand
CACATGATGGCCGGCATTCCATTATCGTACGCAGGTGATCAATGATGGACGCTCTTCCGATCTAATGAATGAATCAATCTAATGTAATCAATGAATTTGAAAGTATCTTCACAGCTCCACGACATTTTTATCGAAAACACGTGCACACCATGTAAGTTAGAATTACGCACTGGGCCGGCGTATGGAATGTACTCCAGCCATGATGTGATGGTCCATGCACCCTTCGTTGGCCATCGTGGTCCAGTGTCAGCCACACCAGGCCATTCGATCCTCTATACGATGACGCACAGGAAGTGAATGTGTGCTCCTCCTTGCTCTCACGTCTCAGTAATGAACTTTTTTTTGGACGGATTAGTAACTGCTGACGAATATTGGATCCTCTAAAAAATTGTGAGGCGCAGAAGACAATGGGTAAACAAAGAAGACACCCCAGAACCGCAGGCTCTGTCGCATGTCGTCACCCTCGTAAGGTGATGCTATGTGTTTGGCGAGATATGAAGGGTATAGTCCACTATGAGCTGTTAAACCCAAGCCAAGCGATAACGAAGGAGAAGCAGCTTGAGCGACTTAAGTCAGAGCTACAGAAAAGAACGACCATAATTGATTTTAAGATGAAAAACGTTCTTTCATGAAGACAACGCTAGGGCACATACAGCAAGGATGACGGTACGTAATAACTACTACTACGATTTGCTTTTGAGCCATAAAATTGAAACGTTATAGTGTCCCTTTTTTATTTTTCTCCATTCGTATTGATTTCGAAAACAATTTTCGTCTCGAATTTGTGTTTCACTTTTTACGATTAGCTCTCGTTTCGATCTTATAATTAGGCTTTGTAATTTTTTACTTTTTATATTTTTAGTTTTTATAATTTTCTTTGAACTTGTTGTGAGAGATTTGAGAATGCATATTATGTTCAGTAGATTACCCCTAATCAGTATATAAATGTATAAATATAATTAAAATAAAATAAAACAATTATAATAGATTAAATGAATGCCCTTTCACTCAAGGCAATTAAAGGAACAATCCAGAGTTTTTACGACCACTAGAAGTAGTGAAAACGATCGTCGCACCCATTTAAACACGGGAAAGACTCAAGAAAATTTATGAGGATGAAAAAAAATAGAAAGAAAACAGGAAGATCAACACTTGTTTTTGTTTTGCTTGGTATCCGGCTGGTCCCATCCAATCCTTTCTCTGGTCCTTCTCCTCCTTGTTCCTTAGGGAAAGTTCACTCTTTTTTTCTATCATTTTCTTCTGTTTTCGTTTCAACCTTACTCCTGTCCCCGCAACTAATTTTTGTCCTTGTAACTTCCTCTTTTACTTGCCTTCTATTTCTATCCACTCTTTTTTCCTTTTATCTCTATTCGCGAAGTTCTGACCCTCTTTTCACCCTTTTGAATTGCTACTCTAATAGAGTATTTCATTTAATATTATAATAAAAGGTGTACTCGATTGCCTTGAGGATACCTTGGGGTGTATCCTCACGGTAATCGGCTGTTCCCATCAATGACTTGGATCTAGAGTGAAGTAAACCCTTAGGCAAGGTAATGCTTTGCCGCCGCGCCATTTATCCTGCAATTGAAATAAAAAGCAATGCAGCACCTAAAGCTCATGTTAAAAGGAACACAGTAAAACAGACAATATTTAGTATTCCCAATTCAAATATCTTTATTCTTTTTAGATGCTCTCCGCGGAACCGGTATTAATTTATTTCAACGTTTTATGCAAAAAATTACGCTCTAAACAGAAGGAAAGTGAACAAACTGATGATATAACAAAACATTATTCTGGGGTTTCCCTTAATGAATAATGAAATAACATCAAAATTAAAATTTTTATTCTTTACGGCTTCACACAATTGTACATGCTGGGCACGAATATTTAATTAAAAATTTATAACTATGAAAATGTTTTCACAATTTATATTCTCTCAGTTAATTAACATTTGCGGAGAGGGACCTCCGGAGATTATAGTACATGGAAAGGATTATCAGTATCAGGCCGCAAGGGTAATACATTTAACATTTCCAGTACAAAGAAATTAATTTTGTATGATTTTGCTTGCTTTAGGGAATACATTTTAATTTTTTTTAATTGAAAATCAATATTAAAAATTGATAGTTTATTTTTGGCAAAAATTAAAATGTAAAATTATCGGCAATAGGTGAATATTTCATCTGCTATTATCAGGATTCAAAATGTGATTTTATTAATTATATCCAGGGATTTGAACTCTTTAACGCACTTTGTAACTCTTTAAGAAAGTCATAGCGTCTGAAATAATTTCAACTTCACTTGTAGAAAATTTTTTAAATTTTGTAGTTAACATTTTTTAAAGTTTCCTCAAATTCAAGAGGTTTGATTGAAGGGAATCAGGTTTTGAGTTGTTTTCTTGTATTTCTTTTTCTTGGTCTCTGGACCAATGCCAGTGAAGGAATCGTAGTATCTATGGCTTTGCTCATTTTTGGAGAAAATTTAAGATTTTGAGATTATCATTTGTTTTTATGATAAACAAAAAAATGTAAAAAGTTAAGATAATTTCATCGCTGAGCTTTAAGCAGGTTTCAATCAAATTAAACCTAATCCTGTATCACATCACACTTTACTTAATTTCTTTGACTTGAGTTCTTGTTCACATCTCTCTACGGAATCGCACTACGTTCATTCGATTTACATAGACTTAGATGGCGTTAAAGGTCCTTGGCTCTGTCATCAGGTGTTTGAGGCTCGTGCGTTTCTGCAATTTGGCAACGAGGTTTCCTTTGAGAACACTCCAGTGATATATTAGGTCACATCGCTCCTGATTTCCTAATCCTGCTCTCATATAGTAGAAGTGAATCGTCTACTTAGCCAAGCGCAAGCCAAAGTTAATCAGATAAATCAGATAGTTCACTTCAGCACAAGTCCATGGCACTATGAGGAACGTTAATCGGTTTGTGCTGAATGATGAGCTGATCAGCCGGCACAATCGACCAACAAGCTCTATGAGATCCTGCTAGACCTCATTTTGCGTTTAGAGTATTAGAATTTTTATAAGGTCCCCATTAATATCACATATAATATTACAGAGTTCATCCACTGGTGCCGATCCAAATAATTGGACATCATTAACATATTTCATGACTCCACTCAATACGATTAAAGTGAAGTTATTTATGTAGAGTAACGACCCAAGGGTCCATGGGTTACAGCATCATTAGACACTTGAAAATAGCGATCCAAATCCTAAGAACAATTTATTGTAAAATATACAAATTAAATTGGTGACGGTGAATCAAAGACATTTAAAGTGCTTCTCGATTTAAAACCATATGGCGTAGTAGTGATTAAAAAAAAAAAAGTAGTGAATGTGTTGGACATATGGAGAAGAAAATGGACACTCGATTACGAGACATTAAAAAAAGATAGAAATTGGTGAAATAGGACAATTGACGCAAGTACTATTAAAAATAAATTGACACAGTTCTGTGGCCTGGCGATGAGAAGACATTCGGACTCGGTCAGTGACATGAAGAAAGCTATATAGGATGGACATATATTACCACACATGTTCGACTAATGAAAATCCACAGGGTGCTGAAAATTTGTGTACGCGATTTAGGATTTACGAAATAGAGCGGAGCGGAGTCGAACGAGAGCCATCGGATTTGTTATAAAATTCTCCAGTGAGTGAACCTCAATCCATTATTTATATATTTTATTTATACTATTTTTTAAACAATTGAAAGTCGGCTTTTGTGTTGAAAAATGTCCGTTTTATTTTAAGATACTGTATTTTTTTTAACTTTTGTATATTTTGGTCAGAGTGAGGTTCACCTTCCGCAGGACCTCGCCAGTTATGATGATATTCTTTATTTTTTACATTCAAGACATTTTTATAGTCGGTAGGATGAAATATTCCACTAAAAGAATTTCAGTGCAGTTAAGTGATGCCCCTTTATGAATAAAAAAGGAACATTATAATTTTTTTGATAGTTTTCTCACAAAAAATCCTTTAAAAATACCTAATTTTTCGGGCTACCACCCTGGAATCCCCCTTAAAAAGTTAAAGGCGTTAGTGTTTTTATTTAAACTAATTTTAACTCAAATTCCTAATTATTTATATTCCAATTTTCATTTTTTTTCAGTCGGCTAAAGCTAGAAAGCTTCTCATACCTCGTCAGAAATATCCTCAAAGTATAGTGTTATGTTCTTTGTCTGGGCTGTATATCATAGCTTTGGAACTTATTATCTGAAACTGTTCGTAGTATTGGAGCTCTGAGTTTCTTCATAGACAGACTCTTGTGTCATCTTAAAACACCATTTACTGACAATTAATGTATTCATTTTTGAGTTCTCTTAATATTTTCTTTCTTTCTTATTATTTATTATTCTTTTAACATTACGTTTTTTATTTTGATCTTTTCTATTTTTATATTTACGTTCCGATTAATTTTCAAATTTAACGGCCATTTATTCGATAGTACTTCAACATAGAAATCAATTAATTAATGCTATGTGTATTTAAAAGGTTTACCTCAGAAACTGATGCCTAAGGCTGACTACACACTGAACGAGGCGAAGACAAGACAAGATGTCTTTTCGGTCTTGAAGTGCGTTTGATCACAGAATGAAATCTAGTGTTGCACATAGAATCAGACAAACGCAGACAAATCATAGTAAAGACGTATATGGTGCTTAGTTGCACTGTGTGGAAATTAGGCATTGTATATCAAAAGAGACACAGACGGAGACGCAGATGGTAAAAATCGAAAAGGCAAGACAAAAAAACGTATTGTCACATATTTAAATGAGGTCTTTTCCATTGAGTTAGACAAAACAAATTGCCTTTATTCTCCCGAAAAGACATGTCTGATGTTGTTTCATGGATAATCTTTTCATAGATTAACACGAATTTAAAACCAACTTTGGGACGTGAATAAAAACGTCTTTAACACGTACACCTTACTTAACTATCTCAATTATTCAAAAAAATATAGTTTAAAAAATCCAATGCACAACATAAATTACAAAAATCGTTCGAAAAAGTTTTTTATTCAGCAAAATCAAAATATTTCCTTAACTGACTAATGAGCTCGCCTTCTCTGCAAATCATCAAAAATTTTTACTGTACGCAGAGGATAATTATACAAAACAATATATATATATATATTTCCTTATGTTTAGCATGAAAAATTTAAGTTCAGTAACATATTTTGATGAGTTTGATGGAAAAAGTTATATTTTGATGCACTTTTGTTATCAGTATCTAGAATGAGTTTGTTTGGAAACGTTGCATCTATAGGTAATATTAAGACGTCTGTGAACTTGTTTCAATATGAAATTTGTACAAGCCAAGACTGAAACGAATTCATCTTCTCAATCCGTATCCGACGACTTAAATGAAATAAAAAGAAATTATGAAATGTCTTCTGTTTTTGTGTCTTTTCTCTTCTACATCTGATTATTTTTCTGAAAAACAAGACATTTTGTTTCTCTTTTGACTATTTGGATGTAGAATGAGATAAGACAGGTCTGTTGTCTGTTTTTGCGTATTTGACTTTGTCTTGTTTTTGTTTTAGAATTGATGATAAAGGCAAACATTTCAAGTTACTTTATATCCGTCGATGATGATTGGATGAGTTAGCAAATTTTCCTCTGATCATAACAACTAACCTGGATTCAAGTTCCACTATCAATCTATATAAATAGTAGAATTTTCGTAGAATAAATCGTAATTAATAAAAGGATTTAAAAATCGAAAATTTTGAAAAAAAACCGATTAATAAATTTTCTAAGATATGATCACTATGAAAGAATCAACCTTAGCGTCGAATTAAAGTAGTCCTGGATTTTCTTTTTATTGCAAATTACCTGCTTAAAAGATAGAGATTCAAAATTGTTTTTTTTTGGGTGGTATTACAGCTTATGTGGAAGTGAATCAAGTAAAAGGAGATTGGGAAATGTTGCGAGTGAATCACAATTTTTGGCATGAAATTATTACTGTGCAGCATCCCAGTAGCTTCGCCAGTAAAATTCTTGTCAATAAAATTGCCTCAACCATTCGTGCCCAGATAAATCACCGTGTCCTGTACAGGATTTGAACCCACGCCAATAGGAGAGAAAATCGCAGACGTGCACCTCAGCCCGCTCGGCCACCAATGTGTTGATTGATTTATATCGGAGAAATTAAAGAATTTGGATTATTCTAAACTTTGAACAACTATTATTAGGATAATGTATGAGGGAGTTTTTAAATCTGACCCCACTTGTACTTGACATAAATAATTCAACATTTATCCTGATCCTAAAATCATGACATTGCCTAGAAGCATCGCGATATAGCAATAAAAGGCGAACAAATTTCAAGTACGCCTTCATATGACCCATTTACCCTCATCCGGTGATCACTTAAGCCTACGAGAACTTATTATTAAAAAGTATGCACATATATTAACCTGTTGCTTGACGACAGAGATCCAGCAAAAATTTACAAAACGATGAAATCCACTTGCCTTCAAACTCGTACACAAAGTAAATAGCACACTTCCAGTAACATTTATCCAACTTTTTGCACATTACACGGGCACATTTTTCACTGCTGGTACGAAATTGTTGCACTTGCTTATACTCATCAGGTTGTTTCAAAGGGATAAAAGGATTCAAATTTTCCACTTAGGTAAACTCTTTCACAGCACTGCCTCACAAACGTCGGAAAATAGATGGCATTTTATTCCTCACTGGAAGACTGACTCTATGCAACCGATTCAACGGAACAAGCAGAACTTCACTTTTCTGGTTTTAACAATTTCAAAAGAATTTCCACTTGTTTTCAGAAATTTTGAAGTTTGTCATCAATCACGAGAAAATATAAAGAAAAGCTTTGTTAACGGACATATAATTACACCGAGCAAGGCATCACAAATACATCAAACACATGGCTTTTCCCTCCACTGGGGGAAGAAGGAAGTTTATTCAAAACCTTCTTAAGTTGGAGGAAATGACCCAAAGGGTACGAGGATCCTTGGCGATTTTTCTCTAAAACGTATCCGTCTTCTTAGTTCTTAAATTAAAACACTTTTTTTGCGCTTCGTAATTTAAAAACGTTCCTCCCACATCCACAAATGAATCTTAAGATTTCACAGAGCAGTAAACTGAAAACTTCTGATGGGAAAATGAAAATCTGTGGGGCTGATAAATTTTACGCCCACTCTTCGAAAAAGTATAAAAGATAGTCCTTCTGCACAGTTGCGTAATCAAATCTGACAAATTGACATTCAAGTCGTAGTGGATCCCCCGCCAATTCAGTGGCCAAGATAACAATAATCTAGTGCTGCAGGAAGTATAAATTCTTGGCTCAGATAATATTATTCCTTCACACTATTCAGGATCGACCGTTCAGACTCGAATCGCGTAATTCGAACGCAGCAAAGCCCGTACCAGCTCCGAATTTACCGGATGTCGGAGCTTAACTGACAGCTTCAGGGATGCAATGAAGAAGCACTTGTAGGTGATGGGAAAAATCTTGGAAACTTTCTGTTCGTACCCAGGATTCAGCTTCCTTGTCCAGGACCAGGGGCAAAAAGCTTATTTTCCAGCTCAACAACTTTTCCGTTCATATCACTTCATAGGGTGTTATACAGGTCCAGCTACTGGGACTTTCAGGAGGAATAACGCATGTTTCGTAAAAGCTCGGTAAAGTCTCCTCACTATGCCAAGGTAAACATAGAACGAAAAGACCTAAACAAAAAGAAATCTGACAATTTCCCCAGGACGCTCGTTTCCACAGGTTTCCCCAATGCAGCCCTAGTGCAGCCCAATTCTGGGGTTTCAGGCTTTCTCAAGTTTTGTCAGCAGTTTGCCACGGCAACTGAATCAAAATCAATGGCTTCGTGGGTATAGTATTCTTGCACAGACATAAGCTTTTGTAGAAAACTCATCAGGGGAGCTTTGTCTCCGGTTCATTTCGTATGAATACGAAAAGTACACAAACTTGGGGCACCCAGCTACCCTTAAAACAACACTCGGCAACATCAGATTCGACTCGCCCTAGCAAAGCGTGCCTGCTTGTATTGTCCAAGGACAAAAGGGATATGAAACTAATAAAATTTTGATTAAGACGACGATTGTCTTCACGTTTATTTGGTTTCGTTTCGAAAGATATCCACAGCAGAAATTCAGATGATAGTCGGGTGTTTATCACCCTTCAAAAATAGAAAACACCGAGAAAATTTCGAGAGTTTGGATCAAAAGAGCGCCATAGAACCTCCAGGATAGACGTTGGACAATAATACTTTGTAGTAGCATCTTGTGCCTCCACTCATGCCTTTGCTTTGAAAGATTGCCTCAGGGGCAGCAATTGACTTAAGGACTTAAAAGTAAAGCAGCACCCCGAGGAGATAGGTAAATATAGCTTTGGCCATACTCCGGACGAGGGAAAAATCAAGATTAACTCATACCATAATATTGACCTGGACTCAATTACAATATGCAAATATATTTTTGCCTCGTTTTCAGAAAATAAATATTTAAAACAGCAGGCGTCCTTGGTATTTGACGATTAGGGACTGACATTTTCAGAATTAGCAGAATATAATTAACATTTTCATGGCGAATTCGGGTGCAATTACCTTTGTTAGATGCACGTGCCCAGTGTAATGGTCCCGCGTTTAGGCTACAGAAAAAATGAAACTTTAAAAAATTTTGTGAAGCCTCATATGTACAGGGGGTTTAATTCAGGTTTGATTAAATTTCAAGATTAGAACTGCAAAACCTTTTGCTTTCGTTTTCAAGTTGTAGCGTTTTGAAATTTTATATCAATGATTTGTGCCCCCAAACCCTTTGCAAAATTTAAAAAATAGTCCTGTAGAAGAGAAGCTATGACTTTTATTTTGGGACCTCTTTCCAATTTTGGTACATATTCGGTAAAAGCCTGAAGGATTCAGCGGAACACAGATGTGGCGAAGTATGCGGAAAAGTTGGAGAGGAGACTAAAGGTAAAGAAGAGGAAAACGCCTAATACCGTAAGAAGTTTGAGGTAAGACGTCAGCAGATGGTGTGTTTGGGAAAGCATGACTTCTTACTTCAGAAGACGATCAGGATTCCATTCACTGTTTAAATAGTGAATTGAAGAGCTTGAAGAAAAATGAGAAGAGCTTTAAATCTTATTTACTAATTACGTATCTAATTCTTTGGAGAAGGGATCTCAAACACTGACTGCATTTATACAGATTTTTCTAAAGGATTTGATAAGCTATCTCACAGGGTTCTTATTCATAAGCTCAGTAAATTGGGCTTTGCTCCTGTTTTTTTTACGGTGGATTTCTTCTTATTTGTCCGGAAGAAGTTTTTCTGTACTCTTCGGAAACTGTTTGCCGTTTGTTGTTTATATTGACTCAGGCGTCCCGCAGGGCAGTCACCTTGGTCCCCTTTTGTTTGTTTTATTTATTAATGACCCTGTTGCTTTCAGTATCAGGAGGACTGAAAAACATTTCACTTCGGGGCATTCTGCTCTTTGCTGAGCAGCCGTAATACCAGTGGCTTAGATTTTATTTTGCAGGCCTCTGCAGAGTAGGCTTGTGCCGACCAAAGTAAAAAATTTTGAAGGTCTTATTAACGGGGAAAAACCTCCTTACTTTGCATTGCTAACGTCGTTGGACATTTATCTTCAATGTCTTATACAAGGGTTTTATGATAAAAAAGTATTTTCTATCTTTCTATTTTTTGTATCCCATTTAAAAATACGATTTCTCCAACCCTTCAAAATAGGCGTTTGTTTCAGCAATCACCTTATAGTTTGAGACAAATCTTACTCCACCGAGCTTTTTTTGAAATTCGGAAATAGGACCAAAAACCTTTTCTGAACAAGACCTTGTAATTTTCTTATTGTACACCCGACTACTTGAATAAATACGAGGAAATATGATAGTTCAGCATTTAGTAAAAATATTCCATTCAATAATTGTAAAATACGAAAATTTCAACGGCCAAGTTTTGTACCTAAAGAAGGCTATGCACGTTTTTTTTATAGAAAGGAAAGTCTAATTTATATCCTAGGTGGTAGTTACCTCTTACTTTATGCATCCTATCAGATTTACCTTCGATACCAAGGAAGAAGTATCTATAGACGGACTATACAAGACACTCACTAGAACTTAAACAGAAAATCCTGTTACCAGTATAGAGAATCCCAAGAGAAAGACTTCCCTTGCTCCTGATTATTAAAAATATGACTATATTGGAGTTGTTTTACTAAAATCTCCTGCTACACATTCTGGTGACCAGAGCACATCAAAATCCCCCAGGAGAAATAAACACAACTTGTCCCTTTTACATGATCTGATGAATTCAGGATTGGACTCAATGAATATTCAAATCGTGTTTCGAATGAATAAAACATGATATAAACTAGATTAACTGGGGCAAATGCTATAAAAATGCAAGATGCATGCGAACATGTAGTTCCAGGACATCTTTATCCATTCAGTGTTTGTTTTCAAATACAAAAATCGAGTTGTCAAAAATGTCAAAGGAAAATCTTCGTAAATAATTTGTGAGCGGCATGAATGTTAATTTGTCCGGGTGACATGGTTCGTTGTAAAGCCATAGGGAGCTGTAGATTCTGGTTCTTATGGGAAGGCTAACAAACCGAATGGCAGTCCATCTAAAAAGCAACTGCAATGGTCTGGCAGTTAAATAAATCAGACGAATATGTTTGAAATATATTTTTTTTACACTGTATGACACAAAAAGCAGAAACAAACGTGAAAATCTGCAAAAATAAAATTGAGTTGTCAACAAAGAGTTTCCACACCCGGGAAAAAGTTTTAATTAAAATTTTTTTATAGGATTGCATCCACCGGCCCTGGGTGGCATGATTTATTTGTATAACTCTAACTGTCCGCGGTGATAGGTCCAAAAGGTAAATCCCAACATCATTGATGGGATTCGGGGAACAGGTGTTTACCACTGCTCTGGGAGCGTTCCAGTTTCCTGTTTAGCTATATAACCATTAGTCGTGGAATATACAAAAACTGCCTCCGTTTGTGTCCGAACAGTTCGTGCCCTGGATGCGCTTCATTAGTTTTGATTACATCTGATGTATTCCTCGGGTTTCGACCGTGCTCCAGCTACATTTGTGGCTTATGCCACAAAATCAACTTGATTGATGTGATACGGACATGTACCGTAATAAACAGATACAACAGAGGTGCAATGTAATTGTATTATTGCGCGGGTCGAAAAACGTGTCAGAGATTACCATACTCACAATAATAATTTATCAGGCGCCATCAATTTGGGGACGCCTGATTAGACACTTCCAGGACAATCTATCTGTTGAGGGATTTTTGCTCTGGATTTAAACATATTACAGGAGTAAGCTATGAAAATTGAGGATAAATATTTTCCTGCTTTTATGGGGCGATTAATTTGATCAACCACAAATGAAATTGTTCCAGTAATAGTGGAATGTATGGCTTAGGTGTCGTGCAATTAATCAATATGTGGTATGCCATTCGATTCCAAAAAATTCACATTTTTCAAATTTGTGAGAAGTTATAAGGATTTTACAGGGTCAAAGGACATAAGATCTTTGGACGCCATTTTAAGGAAGTGGTTTTAGGGGGGAAGAGTCTCCGAGCAAATGTTGATCAGGACACTGTAATTGGTATACCGCATATCGACTTATTATTGGACACCCTGTCCAATATTTTTTATTTACATAACCTAAGAGATGCGTTAAAATAATTAAAAAAATCAGAGGAAATACAAACGAAAGAATAGAAAGGTAACTAATGAGTGCAACTAGCACAAAGGATCCTCAAACTAATATTACAATTAAAAGCTCATAAAAAATAATCACACGTGTCACTTATGTTGATAAATTGCCAATCTGTCTAAAAAAATGCACCACGATAACCCGAGAGTTACCTGATATTTGGTAGAGAATTCAATTTCGTCACGACTTGTACAAAATACAAAAAACATCTCGGGACTTTAAGGTGCCTAGAAAACTGTATGAAGTGCAGATTGTCAAATTCAGCCCCTTCAATAATTTCAGCCTGTAGTAAACAGCTCAAAATCAGGTCGAAAACTGGTCGAAAACAGGTCAAAATCAGGTCGAAAAATAGATCGAAATCGGGTGAAAAATAGGTCGAAAAGATGTCGGAAAGATGTCGAAATCAGATCGAAAACAGTTCGAAAACAGGTTACAATTAGCTCGCCAGACAGATCGAAAACAGGTCGAAATCAGGTCGAAAACAGGTCAAAAACAGATTGAAATTAGAACGAAAACACATTGAAATCGGGTCGAAATCAGGTTGAAAACAGGTCGAAATCGGGTCGAAAACAGGTCAACATCAGGTCGAAAAACAGATCGAAATCAGGTCGAAAATAGGTCGAAAAGATGTCGGAAAGATGTCGAAATCAGATCGAAAACAGTTCGAAAACAGGTTGAAATTAGGTCACAGACAGATCGAAAACAGGTCGAAATCGTCGAAAACACATCGAAATACGATCGAAAGTAGGCCGAAAGCAGAGCGCTCGTTTAAAAGTTTTGCACGCTATTATGAAAATTCTCCCAATTGCTTTCACGAACTTAAATACAAAAAAAGCTCTGTGCTTCCACCGACTACGATTTTTATATGAAACTTTTTAGAACATGCCGCAATTTTTTGATTCTGACAATTTTGTCCTTTTTCATTTAAAGGAACTTTTCGTGAGAGAAAGCTATACCCATCATCATATCATCTTGGGTTGCGTTCCTGGGTAACTCAGTTAAGTTGGACTGATGCGAAAATGAATTTCTATGGACTCAAAGGTGTAAGGTGTGAATTCCTTATTACTTAGGGTTGCTCGGTGTGTTATTTAGTCTTTTCGGGGAAATCTATATTGATTCTATTTAAATTAGGCAACGGACACTGAACTCACCTTTTCTTGGTAAATCCAATAATACAAAAGGATGATATTGGGCGTTTTCAACAAAATATTCATCAAAACTTTCCAATAGCAATCTAAAAGTTGCGAAAACGTTCTTTTTTGCTGTTTACATTTTACATGAAAATAGAGTATTTTAGTTTTTGATTACTCCCTAGTTTTTCCAAATTATTACCCAGGTAAATTCAACACGCTTCTGGGATTCACAGAATAATAAAAAAAAGTTGATGTTTTTGCCTATCAAACGAGAATACAACCCTAAATAAATACTATAGGGATGGAGAAATGCTGCTCATGTGGATTTGTGAATTAAAAATGAGAAATCCAACTAACATAAATGTCTGATAAAATTTAAACCACTCACACAGAACACCGAACGGAACTGCATTGCAAAACATAAATTAGAGATAGTATTTTGGTTAACGTTTGGTTCTCATATTGCTCGTAAATTATGTAAAAACTCGAAAATCTCTGCATATACATGTGATATTTTACTATGAGCAGTACAGAAATGTTCACAAAGTACTACACTCCTGTTTTTATTTTCGTTTTCCCTCTAGACATATCATGCTGTTAACTGGTAAACTTTTGCATAATATACAGATAGCAACCACAGAGTAACTCAACTTGGAGATTACCGACCCAACACCATTTCTGTGATATAAATCCCTGCAGAAAAAGGATAATTTAAATAATTTCTTTTGACGAAAAAATATCTCTGAAGATTTTTACTCTGGAACATTTTTAAGGAAAACATTTTAAAAGCTTTCTACACGATGGAATAAAACAGTTAAATTAATGCACAAAGCAAGAAAAATGCAGGTCCAAGGAGGTTTAATTAATTCTGCCATAAATCCAAGAAGCAAATGGCTTTCAGGGAAGTTACTTATTTATATAAAGAGCAGTAACCTTCCACATTTTCTGTGATTTAGTTCAAGGACCGGGATGAGTGTCAAGTGTAGAGTATTTGTACTTGGGTTGGGATCAAAGTGGACAGTTGAAAACAGGTATTGAGTTTTAATTTGAATAAAAGAAAAAAAACAGTGTGAATCACTTTCGCAATTTTTTGAACCTGAAGCATTGTATAAAATATTGAACAATCACATTGTGTGTGTGTGTGTATGTTTCGGAAATCATATCAAGTGATATCTAAGAGAAATCGTCCGAGTTGAAAATAGGAAAGAGGAGATGGATGTGGGTTTTAAGAATGCTACCCGAAAGTAATAATTGGGAGTAACGTGATCTTTTTGAATTCACAATATATTTCTTTTAAATCTTACACTTTCCTGGTAGTTAACAAAATTGGCCGACCAGCTGCCACAATAAATAAAGTGTCGAAGTGAATATTTTATGAATACAATATTTTATAGGCTCAAATGTGGATACTTATATGAAAATTTTTCCCTGATTATGTCGGAAGAATATGTTGAACTCTGAATTACTACCGGCTACTCCATGACGTCCTAATCCGCATCAAGAAAACTTCGGATATCGCGTTTCATCCGTCTTTATCAATTTTTTTTGTGCTTTTTTTTCTTATGATTTTTATTATCTTCCCAGATATTCGCTTTTAACTTTTCCTTCTCTTCTTTTAATTTTTCTATTTTACACATTTTTAAGTCAACCAAACGTTCTGTTTTCCACTCTGAACCACTGCTTTTTCAATTCTCCACTTCATAGAAAAAAACTTGCATTCACCACATCTCTCGCTACTCCTCTGGGTCTGGCCTTTTTAATTTGTCCGTCCTCTTTCCTCCGGTGGATAAAGCCCATAAGCTTTTAAAATGTTCACTGAAATCTTTCAACTGTAAACTAATAGACGTATTATAGAGCTGGTAGGGATCATGAGAAGCACACGCTCTTCGTAAGCAGCTGGTGGGCGTATGTGGAGAGCAGACGAAGCCGGCCGGAACTCCGTGAGTTAGCAACAACGAAATGCGCTGGGAACTAAGTTCGTAGAGGGCACCCTCCGGAGTCCGGACAACCAACCGAGAAGTCACGAGAAGCGCTCTATTGTGCACCTAAATTAAGAGGCCCAACCTGAAGTAATTTGGCAAATGGTACGGTTCCGGATTAAATTCCCTGAAGATCAAAGGGGGAGGCTTTAGTCGGTAGTCCGAGATAGGAATCTGATGCTCTATCTCTTAATTTGCTTTCTTCTCCCTCCTAGAAAAACTCATTCTTTGAAACAAAAATATCCTAGTTGGGTGAATGTTCATCATGTATTGGTGGCAGTAAAAACGCATGGAGAAATTAGGATTTTGGGGTGGGAATTTCTGTCGCATCCACCATATTATTCTGATTGGGCTTCATCGGATTATGCTGTAAATTTGGCACCGGCCAGAATATTTTGCCAGTAAAAAAGAGGACTCGAAAGTCTAGTTAGCAGGTAGAAAACTGTCATAACAAACATATATAGGGTGTATCTAAAATATGTCTTCAAACTGTACGGGCGTCTTGTAGAAATAAGACTTTTCTTTAATATAAACATTTGTCCGAAAATGCATCTCCTCCGAGATAGAGGACTCCAAAATATTACCAGTTTAAAATTTGAAGTCCGAAAACAAAATAATTTGACTCCAAAAACCCATATCGACTTATTTTCATGATGATCTTGAAAAATTTAACATTTACGACCGCCATATTTGCCGATTTGGCCGATTTGGTTGATTTTTTGCCAGGATGTTTAAATTTTACTAAAGCACGAGCGTGCCGAATTTTATCCATTTAGTTCGAAGCGTTCTCGTTTCGGATAATATCGAGTTTTTATTTGACATAGCTGCAGGTTTCATATGGCAACCCTATGAAGGAGTTGCCAAATTGGCCCATTTACGAACTTGACATTTCATTTTTAATAAAGTATCTGTGTACCAAATTTCAAGTCTCTAGCTTAAGGCGTTCTTGAGATAACTCGCGGACAGTCAGACAGACGGACATCTATTAAACGATTTCCTTCCTTCTCCCATTAATGGCAATGTAGTTTATTTCTGTGTATCATGAATGTTTC
>QYTT01078268.1:0-14670 GCA_006980735.1 Dasypogon diadema | reverse complement strand
ATATAAAATATTATTTCCAATCATGTTTTGAGAAGTACTTAGTTTTTCGTACCTTAAAAACTTTTCTCACAGCGCCAAAACAAAACACTCTCACCGCGGCCACAACGGTCGCCCGACTGACTAGTCGAAACCTGTACGCGAGTATAATGATGGAAAGAGACAGAAGATCACTGTCTTTTGCAACTAGGAGTATGTATGTAATAATAATAATATGTAATAAAAATAACGAAATTATTTCTTCCCGTTACGCTTGATAGGGAGGGGTTATACTAGTAAGTATATATATAACCAAAGTATATATATAATTTGGTTGTTCAACTGTCTAACCGTATACTTAAATAATTTTGAAAAAGTACACTTATACTCTTCTGCTTCTAACCCCTTCATACAGGACGATTCAGATCAAGTTAGACAACTGAAGAATCAAATTATATATATATATACTACTATAGCCCCCTCCCTATCAAGCGTGATGGGAGGAAATAATTTCGTTATGTTTTTTTAAATATTAGGTACTACTTACCTACTAAAAAATATTAACTATGTATGCCACGTGCTTGAAGTGAAACACGGTCTCTTTCTGTGCTTTTGGCATCTTTAACTATTTCACACTAATTTAGTTTTTAATATAAAAGCCGTTTATAATCATTTAAAAATTATTATTGTCGCGGACTGTTGCAACAGTTGAACACTGCCAACCCTCCTACCGTAATATCCTCCCACCTACCGTAATGCAAATTGCATTTTTAATTTTCATTTTATGCTGTTTCCAAAATAACTTCATGCTTGAATCCATTAAAAGTTGGTCTAGGAAGTTTTGCAGCATTCACGTCACCTTAACGTTGTACAGCATGTTTGTCAAACCACTACTTGAGTGCACATCTCAAGTCTAGAGTCTTTTCTACGCTGTTCAAATTGTCCGTTTAGGATCCGTTCAGCTCTCAAAGAACGAACAGCTCAAACTTAATTTATTTGGGGCGTCGTAGATTTGGTGGCAACATAGCTTTCATCAGATTGGTTCTTCAAAATTTCCCAGTAAAGTGTTCTTTAGGATTGATAGTCGCAAAATTTGAAAGCTCCCTTCTCTTGCATGTCAACTGCTTAAGAACTAATATTGGAAATAACTAATAACTAATAATCGCATGTGGTTAGCAGTTAATACTGGTATAGAACATTTTAACTTAAGCGTCTCTAAGCGTATACTAAATAATATAATATAATATAATATAATTGAATCTAGCCTTAATACGTTATTGGTCGGTCTACAAATTCCTCTGACTCGCTACCCCCTATCGCCTCTATGGAAGTTTCACTTCAAAAATAATTACAACTGAATCGATGAGTGCAGAGAAAATTCAAGTCATGTTTTTAAAATTTTGAAGGAATTGATAAACGAAGTATTTCTTTGTAATTTCTTATTGCATACATATTTTTGATAGGATACAGAAAACGTATTTTATTTATGGGTTTTTTTGATAGAATTACCAGATATAATAAAGTGGTTTTAGAAAACGTCCTCGCTTGGTTGTGAGTTTCATAGAATCCAATTTTGACAAATTAAAAACTGTTAGCTGTCCATTCAAAATGTTTACGACCTATACCTCTCCCTCTTAGATAGTGCCCTTTGTTGGTGTTGAGGATGCCTGAATACTTCGCCTTGAAACCAATATCTTAAAAGTTTCTTTTTCGATTTAGGTTGCACCAAATTGAATTGTGTAATGAAAACGGTTTGAAATCGCTACCAAAACCGATATTTTAAAAGGAAAGTCTTTAAGTGATTTTCTGTTAAATGAATCCTTGATTTTTTTATGTAAGTGGAAGAAAAGTTTTGGAAAGAAGTAATTTTCGGTATTTGGTTAATTAAAAGTTTGACTGAAATTTATACAGAAAATTTAGTTACTTTGTAAAAAATATTATTTTTAGAGGCTAAATTTTAGGCAGGCATTCTCAGCAGACCAAGAAAAGGACCTTCTTTGTCTTCTTCTCTTCAAGCTCCTGACTTGGAAAATTATCATTTTTTGAACAGTACTTTTTATCTCTTTTTGGTCCCGAAAATCCTGGAGGTAAACAGTAGTTGTATTTTCGATTTAAAAAAACGCGTTTACTTAAAGCCAGAAGGGCGAAATTAAAATTTTTCCATGATACTGAACCTATTATACTATTATTTTCAACCTTTTTCAAGTTTTTTTTTCAGTTTCGGTTTTCGGAGCTGTAAAACCCTGTTTCGATTTGAGTGCCCGAAGCCAAAAAATTTCTAAAAAACCAGAATTTAAAAATTTTATCGGTACTCAATCTCTGCTTAAAATGCAAGGTCACTAAAAATTTTAAAGACGTTTTTTAACACTATTCATTCATTTAAGTTCAAGAAATATTTTTGATTTCGTTACTTATGTTGTTTTTGCTCTTAATGGTAAATTTAGTAAAAAAAGCAAAACTTTTAGCCACACTTTTATTGCTTTATCATTGTAAAATGTTTCTAAATGTTGTGAACCTCTGCGAAAAGAAAGAAGAGAGGAAAGGAAAAAAAATAATGCATTTATAAAGGCTTTTAATCTTCTACATGTAAATTAACATTGATTCAACTTTATCCAAAACAAACATTATTAAAAACATTTCATCAGTTAACACCCTCCTATATATTCTCTCTTTTCTCTCAAAAGTTTCACGATCAGCTTTCCAAGTATATTTCTGAAAATGAGTTCTTATTTTTGTTTCAGTTAGGATTCCGCTCCAAACGCAGTTGTAGAACTGCCCTGCTAAAGATTTCTGACTACATTCTGGTTGCTTGCTGGCCGTCAGTTGTCGAACTGAAGACCTCTAGAAGATTAAGAATCAATAGATCCTTAAAATCTATAAAGAATTCTGGAGTCAGGTCATCTTAACCAGGCGAAATATGACGTTACAATACCTTTGGGCCGAATATTAGTTTTTCAAGTATGAAAGCTTTATCCAGGATCGACTTGCTCTTTTTTGAGAAATAGGAGAGGTAGTGCAGAAACTCATCGTCCAGTCGGGGTAGCAACTCCAAATGTATTCCGGCAAGTAGTCTCCGGTAAGGATTTGCCCAGGTTTGTCAACCATGGAATCGAATCGAGTTCCACAGACGCAATTCTCTTTCTCATGGTCTAGAAAAAGTACTCGGTTGAGGCATCCCTCTCTCTCCTTCAGCCAACGCGAGTAGTTTCGGAGGACGCACTTCAAGCTATGCTTGCAAGTCTGTGCTATCACTCGCTCTTTGAGTCTCTCGTAATATGAAAATAACTCCGTTTGAGTTGGGAAAAGCTCGAGATACTCCGGCCATGAAACAAGATGATTGCTGCTCTTAGTAGATCTCGTCTAGACATAGGATCTAACTCAAAGCTTGCCAACATTCCTCCACTGGCTGAGATTTGGAAAAGCTGCACAGTTGTGCCAGAAATCCACGAAATCCTTCCTGAATAATGCTTACCTTTCTACTAGCGTCCTGATAGCTACCACAAAAACCTGATCACTCAGCGAATATGCTTCATGTGTGACCCAGAAGGTAAATATTGGACGAGATTGCAGTGTGATACTAAGTTCCACAACCAAACTTCAGACAGTGAATTGTATTCATATCTTCGATGTTCTAGTCATGAGTGCACGTTTACTACCTTGACGGTCTTATCCTTTAGGACGAATTTCAAAGAATAGGTGAATATTGGGAATATATCTATGAAAACAGAAGACGACAGTGTAAATGTGTTTGACGCAATTATCACCACACCCGTACCTTTGCAAGGCGCAAAGGTACGGGTTACGTGCGTGATAGTTTTACACATTTAAAGCGAAGAAACGAGCCGTATAAGCTGTACATCTCGAGCAACACCACAATTTTTTTTATATAGACGGTGGAGATTAGCAGACTTATTCTGCTGCTGCTTTTTCTCCGCCGGTCTCTGAAGGACCCGAATCTGTCGTAGGCTTCGTCATGGGTCCCTAATTACATACTTGGAGGTGGTTACTCGAGGAAAAACCTCAGCTTTATCGGAGAAATCCCACACATCTCCTTAGCCACCCTATATGGACACTTTGGTACAATTTAACATAATTGTTGGCTATCTTTCAATCTTCTATTAGTGTTTTTTTTTCTTTTCTTGCACCCAAGATACCTACTTTTGAATTCTCATTTTACACTCTGCAGTGGGCGCACCACAACATTTCGGAATTTTTTTCCAAGCAGAATAATTGGGCTGTGTTGGTTCACTCCACTAATTTTATCTATGAGTTGTGTGCGACTTTATATGCAGATTGAAATTTAATTCAATACCCCAAAAGGAATATATGCAAACTGGAAGACAGCATTTGATGGCACCTAGATTTCACAAATCAAAGTTGAAAAATATTTTCTCATCTTTAAGTTCCACTACAAAAGCAATATATATGTTGGGGATTTAACCGAATGTTTTAACACTTCCTCTACCATTATGTGTGGGCCTTATTCAAGCCCAAATCTTAAGTGAATTTTTAAGTAAGTACCTCTGAATAAATTCAAAGTTTTGCAGGGCATTCTCAGTAACAAAGGAAAAATGGTTCAACAACCTAAAATTGCTAAATTTTTCAAATCTAAGGATCTACAGAGATAAAGAATTCAAAGCATTCAAGTCATTGATAGAAATACATTTTTTATTCTTCAAAAAGACGGATTAGCCTTGAGTTTTTTGGGGTTCTTTTAAAAATGTTATCATCAAACGAAATCCCTCGCTTTATTGGTTCCTGAAGTGTAATCTAGGGTGATGAATCATGGATGTGTGTAAAACTGCCCACATGAGCTCGTAGACAAGGAAGAAATCTTGTAATAAATAGCAAGGTAAAAATTGATAATTAGTTATAAGATGAGACTATCAAACACTTAAAGGATTTATTATACCTCCACTTTTGAACAGAATATTCAAATCGTCGATATACCTGTATTTATATTAAAATTAATTATAGTTTTGGTTATGTAGTTTTATGGTTTATTTTATGGTATATGAAAAAATAACATAGAAGCTTTTCTTTAAAAAAGTTATTCTTCTGCTTTGCGTGCACTTAGTTCGAGTTAACGTTAAGGCAGCGGTAGTTCAGTCGAAAACACCTCGTCTCATATTTGTTAAGGTGCAAGGTTTGAATTTCAGTGATATCTACCAGATCAACTACTTGTTAATCATCAATGGATCCATTAAGCAAGCGATTGTTATTTGATAAAAGGCTCTCCTATAAATTCTACATAAAAAGTTGCATTTTTCATAGATACACAAAATGTTGTTTACTCTCTTCTATACTCTCAGTTAGTGTATTGATAAGCTGTGTATACCTTGTCCAGAATTAAAGAAGAATAAAACTCTAAATTGAACACATTTTTCAAATTCGACCTTGAGCGGGCTGAGGCGCACATTTACAGATTTTCTCCCCTGCTGGCGGGGGTTCAAATCCCATACAGGACACGGCGACTTATCTGGATTCCAGTGGTTGAAGCTTCTTTTCGTTTACAGTTTCCAATATCATCGACTGGTTGCCGCAAATTCTACGAAAATACCTTACAAGATAATACAACTTCCCTGACCTATCATCAAGTGTCCACAGCAAATACAAAATAACATCCGAGCTTCTACACAAATAATGAACTGATTCTATCTCTGTTATCTTTTTGTAATTTGATTTTGGATCACATACACGTGGGGTGCTATTTATTGAAAGCTCTGTCTTCACGAAATACGTCCTCTCAGTTCTCAATACGCCTTCTTGGAACTTTACAGGCCTCCCGGACAGAGTTCATAATCGAGACGTTCTTTGAGCAGTGTTCGAACAAAATCTCTGATTTGATTACTTGTAGAATAATCCCTATATGTGATGTACGTGCTTTGAATATCTCACCAACCCAATTTATTGCAAGCCTCTTACAAAAGCTTAAACACAAAATATCATAATCGGTCGAGATGACAAGAGGTTTTGCAGCCTCCTTATCACAGCTATTAAGGCTCAGGGAAACCATCATTATGCACACAGCAGGTGGAGGGAAAATTTTCTAGGGAAGAAGAAATTGGGAATTTTAACCTGACAAATGTTACAAGTAATTCGAAGTCTTTGCCATGAAATTTTTACAGTACAACATCCCAGTGGGTTCGCAAGTATAATTCTCATCAGTAGAATTGCCTCAACTACGCCTCAACCAATTTAGACCCTGTCGTGGTCTTTTATTTATTTAAAAAATTCATTTAAAAATGAAAGGATTTTTCGGATAGCTTTCCAAAAACTGATAAATTAGAGGTCTGAAGAGAACTCACCTGCTTCTGCTTGGAGCTACGAATTATCACTTGAGCCACTTAATTTCTGCAATTTTTGATTTTTTCTAATGAATAACTCGCAGTAGAAAAGCTCTTAATCGTTAGTAGGCTCTAATCAATTTTTAATTCAACATAATGTTTAAAAAAATAAAATAAATCCTGACAATCCTTTTCATTTAAAGCTTAAACACTTAATCGTAACTAGTCAGCACTTTCTAAAGAAGTAAATTTATTTACCTTATTCAAATAGTCAGAAATCCACCTTTCCGGCTAATTCAGGCAAACTCTGACTTAACCTTAGAAAATCTCATCTCGTCGAAGCGAGAACATTGTAAGCTCTCTTAGACTAAAAGCTTAGAATTTGATCCATCCTAGCACATATGAATTGAAACTGAAATAAATGTACAACTTTAATAAGAAGATTAGAGAGGTAGCATCATTCACATGGAGGTTACTATCTACATGTCTTGAGCTCTAATTCAGCTCATATGTTCTTGCCCTTAATCGCTTCATTATTTTCACTATTTCCCACAATTTTCGTTTCTCATACAATTGAAAAGCTTTCTGCAAAATTAAATCTGATGTAGTTTTCATGCACAATTCAAACTCCATTTAGTTAATTTGAAAGTATTTGAACACATTTTCGATGAAACCATTCCACAGATATTAAATAAGTTAAATAGTATCCCGGAAATTGTTGAATAGCTTTCCGTAGAAATTCTTTGTTTTTGGAGAATATAGTACGTCTTCATCATCTTCTGACTTACATTGATTTCTGAACACATCTAAAAATAACTAATGAGAGAATTAATTCGTCTTAATTAGATTAGCACTGAAAATATAAAGAAAAATTCTGATAAAGAAATAGGGACACTGTACAAAGATCAGTTTCTACCACAGGGTAGAATCAATTCAATTTATTTTTTTGAATAGAAAGAAAAAGCGAAATTGGAAGGTAGATTAGAACCAAGAGATTTTTACAGTAGAGGTGCTAATAATGTTATACAAAATGTTTCCTAATAGGTGTTCAAAACTGAAACACGTCATATGTGAATTGTTTCGAGAGAAAAATTTTGATGGGAAGATATCAACTTCAACAATTATTATCTAATTATACCGCTTTATTTCGACAGTCGTCTCACTCGGCTTCCCGGTGAAGCAGCTTCCTTTGTCTTCCACATAATTGCAAAACTTCCGATTTTCCGTAACCAAGAAAATTACGTAAGAAGATACGTCTTTACGGAAATTTCCAGACTTTTCATTCCCATCGCAAAACCCGCGAATGCAATTCACAGTCGCGAACTTTTCGAACGAAAATTTTACTATATTTGTAATTAGCTTATATCTCAATCGGTGGGTTTAATTAAAAGCCATAGGTATCTATAGACTGGGATAAAAATAAGGATGACGTTGAGAGCGCGGATTTAAAGGGGACAACGAACTGAAGAGACTTAGCCTGCGTTAGTAAAGACGGAAGATATTCAAATTTAAGAAGAAATTGTGGCAAGAATTCTTTATTTCATGCTACTATGTCATTTCTTTCAGAACATATAGAAGAACTCTGCAATAGGGAATAAAAATACCTATTTATTCGACATTTACAAATCACCCTATGATTAGACCTATAACCTCTCCGCTGGTTGTATCATTTTTTATTCATAACACTTCATACTATTACTTCACAGTAGCAAAGGTATTCATTACTTCGTTAATGAAGTAATGAGTAAGTATATGTACATTACTATACATTCCTAGTACTAATGTCACTAAAAATTCAGGTATTCCTCTTTGGTGCATTATTATTTAATTGATTCATTAAAAAAGTGTAAAATAAACAGGGCAACTAAAGAAAATAGAATGTATTGAGTTCAGTTCTCATTGCCAATCCATCTTATTTTTTGTTGTCTTTATAAGCATCTGAGATCTTCCTTACCCTTTGCATTACCATGTCAATGGTGATAAAAACTTTTGAAATTCTTGGATGAAATTATTCATTAACGTGCTCATCAATGGCTCAATTTCCTGGGTTATTTCCATTCTGGCCACCGATTGCTTTCGATTTTGCTACTTTTCCATTGCATATTTTGCCTATTATCATTGGTGGTATTCCAGCAGGACTACTTTACTATACATTCCCAACAGCAATGAATTTAAACAAAAAAATATCATTGGAAATTCATGAATTACTCTTTTTCATGCATTATTTTTTCATTGATTCATTGGAGGAAATGTAAGGGTAAAAGTAAGATTTCATTTAAATAATCAATTTTTACTTCCATTCTACTCTTTTCGATTGTTCTAAAAAATCTTCCGAAACTTTCGCTTGGAATTAAGAAACAAATATAAATGAACAAGAAAACGCAAATTTTTCTATTACTATACTATACCTGTTGCGTTACTCTGTCAATAATATTCTCTGTTATCTTACCCTTTTCATTACCATGTAATTAATACTAATGATTATTCGTTGAATAAAAAAAATTTTGTGTGCACGGAAACCACTTGTTATAAATTTTCTTTCCAGTAAGAAACCTCCACAATGACCTACCACATTCTATATGTACAAAAAACAATACACAGCAATTTGGAATGTATAGTGAACTTATTTTATTTGTCTCAAAGTCACGTTTTGTGGAACTGTGAAATTCTTTACATGAGTAGTATGTGCTAAATACGTATGTATTGAACTGCCACCAGTGGGAATATTTATACCGAAACATAAGCTGTATGCTTCGTTTAGTTATTCAGCAATATTTCTTCTATTTTTCGAAAGTACATAACATCCATAAACATAACAAAACAAATTTTTATACTTGCCTACAGTTCCAGTTGAATTTTGTTTGCCTTTCAGCAGCTGTCTTAATATAAATTTCAGAGCCAAAGCTTACATAGTCCCTTAGGCATCTTCTCCATAAATACTACCAATAAAAACAATTCCATATAATCAAAATTGTGTAGGAAAATATCCTTAAAATAATGAAAATTTGGTTTCTTATATGGCCTTTAAGTTAGATGTAATAAAACAATGACGCCAGATCGCATTCACTTATATAAAGTTGGTTATTAATAGTTGATTATTCGAAGGCAAATGTTTCTAGTCGACTACAGTTGAGTTTTTAAAAGAGCGAAACTAAACCTCACTTCAAATACAGAAAAGGACTTCCCGTACTTATTCTAAACTTAGCTATGACTGTGGTTTAATATGCTCTGAATGAAATTCTCTTAAATATGTAGTTTTTCTCTATGTTATTTTCTTTGATGTCAGAAAGTTTTACAAGGACTTAGCTTTAGCTCCCCAGGCTATATATTGTTTGAGGTCTGTATATTTGTAGAACGTAAACAACTTCCATCATACGCATGAAATGACCTGCTTTGAGAATTACACAAGACTGTAACGATGGTGAAGGATCCTAATCCAAAATACATTCACCCTTGAGTTCCGAGCAAAGCTGTACTTTAGGTAGTTTATTCCAGATCATAGCATAGTTTACAAATGTAATATACTGCTTAATATACACAATTTACACAACCATTTGAAAAATTTCAAATGGTTGTGTGGATTTATTAGAACTTTAGATTTATCTGAAACTAAGGTACCGAGGCTTAGAACTTTTCATACTCCTGCGAAAAATTATGAAAGAAATAGGTGACTAGATATTTTGAATATGAGCCGTTTATTTTGAAAGTGGCCTAAGTCCACTTTTACAATCCCTAGGAAAAAAGGTGTTAAATTACTTAAATTACACGTACATATCGATTGCTGCTAAAATTGGAAAATGTGACTTAAACAGCCCATATCATAAAGTGAGAGTAAATGTCGAGAAAATTGAATGCTCTCCTTTGGAAGGAAAAATTCTTCCCACGGTTTCGTACAATTGTGTAAAATTTTCTTTTCCCTGAGACTGCTTTTGCATGTGCTGTCCTGCATCTTGAGTTCCACCTAAACTCAAGTAATATCGTAAAACTGCAGAATTCTTATTGTACTTTTTAAACAAGATCTGTATTTTAAGATTAGACATATCTTCTTTTCTTCATCTGCTTTGAAGCAGTTTCGCAATAGAAAATGTATTCATTACTTCATCAATGAAATAATGAAGTTATGTGCACAACTATATATTACCTGTACTAATGAATTTTAACACAGGTATGTCTTTGGAAATTCATGCAGTACATAATGCATAAAGAGTGAAGCGCAATGTGCAGTTGTAGCTTATAGCAATATGGCGTAGCGTTGGATTTCTCACGTCAGAAAATAATATCCATTGTTTCTTTAGAGAATGATAGTAAATTAGAAAAAATTATGGATATCTATAATCAGCTGCAAGGTACAACTATACATTCTGTTTCAATCTTTATTTTTTCATTAATTCATTTAAGAAAATGTACCGATAAAAATAAGGTTCATTTTAAACACTGCTAAGCTATCCACAAATTCTTGGAAGTAAGTGTAAGGATGCAGAAAGAACACGAAATAGAATAAAACCAATGAAGACATTGATGAATGCGATAACAAATAATTTCATCCAGAATAACAAAAATTATTAGCATCAATGACATGGTAATGAAAAGGGTAAGGCAGCAAATAATGTTAATGCAAAGGGCACCAGGAAAAGTGGAATGGTTGAAACTGGATCATAAAAAAACGGTAGAATCGCAAATAGGCTATCGTGTGGAACGACCAGAAGAAAAGTTCTAAGCATGCAGAAAGGAACACTTAGATTGTAAGTTTTTTTACTACATACTGGGCATAATAACTTCGAATATCACCTCAAAATGATGGGCATTCTGTGAGCGACACATGCAAACTGTGCTTGGAGGATACCTAGACGGCGGAGCATATTTTATGCGACTGCCTGGTTTTGGATAGCAGGAGGATGGCTGTCACAGGTGGCCTCGTGGGTAGCATGGGAGAATTAATCTATAAACAAATGCCCGAAATAGTAGTATAAAACGTCGAGATTAGGGAACTGCCTAAGAACTCTCAATTGCATACCAGCTAAGAAAATGGCTCTTGACTGAAGGACGAAAAAGAACCCAAAGGCATATTCTTTAAGTGTTTCAGCGGAGTTTTCATCCAACAGAACTTGCGGTTTTTCATCATCGCATTTTTCTAATTATTGTTGTTTATTGTGAACCACCATTTTTTGAATCACCAAAGTAAGAAGTACACATCAGAAAATTTTTTCCAGCTGGACTACACTTTTTTTCCTTTTACGGTAAAGCTAAAACTCAGGGTATTAATCCTATGCACATCCCTTGGTAGAAAAAAGGGGAAGGGGAGTAAAGGAATTGAACAGATGAGTAACCGTGCCGGTACACACAGCCTATAACCTATATAGGAAGCACAGAAGATGGTAGTCTGCTCTATATTGGTGAAGTTCTGTTAAAAAAGGATGCACTAAATTAAACTGTTTTAATGAGGCTTGTTTTGAAGACTAAGAGGTGAAAATTGATATGATACGTAAAGATTGATCTACAAAGAATCAGTTCAAAATTTTCATTGGAATAATGCCTATTAAATTAGTAATAACAGAGCGTTAGTCAAGTGACAATGCATCGGTACTTGGTTACATACAGTAACCTGCCTACGAAGCCCTCAAAAATTCCAATACCGTGACACGCAATATACTGGGGTATTATCGGGCCGTGAATGTTGACATGACGTGTAACAATGCGAAGCTCGTACTGAATAATAACGTATCGAAGATAGATCCTTGAGATACACCGTGAAAGAGAGATGCAGGAAATTAAAACAAATATTACTACCCCAAACAACTCTTTGTATTATTTCACTTTGTATTTTACTAAACGTAGGGCACAATTAGAAAAGTAAAATAATATGAAAAGTTTATCAAATAGTTGTTTGTGGCAGACTGGTACCTAAGTGAAGAGTACATTCATGATATTAGAAACAAGTTATTTCATGACCCTCGTATGTTTTATAAATTCGTAAACTTCAAAAAGAGGGTTGATGGTTATCCTTCATCTATGACTTTTGAAGGACTCTCTAGCGGTGACACGTATGAGATTTGCAATATGTTTGCCTTGTTTTTCGAGAGAGCGTTTCGCCCTTCCGACTTCGAGCCGGATACTGACGAAATCATTTTTGCGCACATAAACGAGCTTGCATTCGATTTCACTGCGGGTCCTGACGGGGTGCCTCCGGCGGTAGTTAAATCATGTTCCGGAGCCTTGGTTGTTCCTCTGTGCATTCTTTTTCAGAGGTCCCTTAATAGTGGATGTGTTCCTAAGCTTTGGAAGACCTCCTTTATTATACCTATCCACAAGAAAGGCAATAGAAATGAGATCTCTAATTACAGACTAATTGCAAGGCTGTCCTGTATATCCAAACTGTTTAAATCTATTGTCCATTCTCAGTTATCCCCGCACTGCAAAAGTGTCCTCTCCATTAATCAGCACGGGTTTGTATCGGGTAGGTCTACTACCACTAATTTACTGGAATTTACTTCGAGTACAATAACTGGTTTCAATAATAACTTACAAACGGACTGTTTTTATACAGACTTTAGTAAGGCTTTTGACAACTTGTCGCATTCGGTTATTATGCTAAAATTACATAAACTGGGTTTTCCGGCTTTGCTGCCGAATTGGATTTCTTCGTATCTGTCCGACAGATCTTACCAGGTGTTGTTCTGCGGCTCCCAGTCCAGGATTATTGAGGCTACATCTGGTGTACCTCAGGGCAGCCATCTCGGCCCTCTCATTTTTGTCTTGTCTATTGATGACATCGTCTGTCTTTTGAAGCACTTTAATGTTTTAATCTATGCCGATGACATGAAGATATTCTCTTTGATTGAGGATGTCAGCGACTGTGCTTCTCTTCAAGAAGATTTAAATTTTTTCTACTCTTGGTGTGGGCACAACGATCTGGAACTTAATATTAACAAATGTGAAGTCATGTCGTTCCTCAGGAGGCGCGATGCTATTAGCTATGTATATACACTTGGTTCGGATGTCATTCCTCGCGTTCAATGCATTATGGACCTTGGTGTGACACTCGACTCGAAGCTCGACTTCATTTCCCTGTCTCCAAGTGTAACTCTATGCTTGGTTTCATCAAGCGTTGGTCCAAAGAGTTTTCTGACCTCCAGGTCTCCTTAACTTTATATAACTCGTTTGCCATACCGATTCTTGATTACGCGTCCCAGGTTTGGAACCCATTCTATGCTGTCCACATCAACTGTATCGAATCTGTTCAACGCAATTTCTCTGAATCTCGTCGGCTTGATTTCTTTGGAGAAGCGGCAAGAGATTGCTGATATAGTTTTCATCCACTCTGGTGCTCCGGAACAGGGTGTCTTTCAGGGCAAACGATCGTGGTCTCAGGGGTGTTTCCCTTTTGCATATCAATTTTTCTAGAACCAACTATGGTAAAAATGATCCTGTCAACCGCATGTGCGCAGCTGTTAATCGTGTTTAAATCCATTTTTACCTTAACGTGTCCAAGGCTGTACTAAAGAACCGTCTTCGTCTTGCCCTGTGTTCCTGATTGTATCCTGTTGTACAATTTTATTTTTTCCTTTTTCTTTTTTCATTCTTAATTCAATAACAATCACTTATAACGAATCTTAACGAATTTCCTTAAATACGTGAACGCTTTATGCGGAGATGGGTAAATGTTTCTTGGCTACTTGCTAAGAAGTGCGCCTTCTGTGCTAGAAGGGAAACTCCAGTGTAAAATCATGAATATCTTTAATTAAACAGACATAAGTTTGTTTAGATTTGCCTTATCAAAATATTATCTTTCGTAAATAGCAGTATGATTTTAGTACGAGATCTTCAAGCTAGACGCGCGGATATCCAAGGAATTTTGAGTCAAATTACTTTCTTCTAGAAATTCATTGATATCTTTAGGATAACGCAGTAGTCCATCAGAATCCGCTTCTAATGTTATAATTTATCTTCTAAAAATAAATTCCCAATCAACCTGCACCACATTGATACAAATTAACCTTGCACCAATCAAATTGGGCAGGTAGATCGGCTGTGCAATTGCTAATTAATCATATGTGATGTTTCAAGAGGATAGATATTTGAATTGGGCCTTAATTTGCCAACAAAAATGTTTTCAATTTCGGAGAATTATTCCCAGAATAATGTATAATTACTCCTAATGAGGTCATTCAATAGCTGCCATACCAAAAGATATCGATGTAATATGTAACTCGTCACACAATTCGCTGCAATTATCGTTAGTTCCAACAAACGTATTGGTGTGAGACGCCCTCGACAGGTGCACTACTCGACCTCATTTAATTAAACTACCCTCATTAATATGGAAATTGAAATATCAACTATTTTTCTAGTGGATGCCTCTGGCTCTTCCGATGGCTCAAAACCTCCTGAAATAAGATCGGAAGAGCGT
>QYTT01078264.1:0-13256 GCA_006980735.1 Dasypogon diadema | reverse complement strand
TAACTAAATTTTACACCGTCTTTTTGCTTTTATTAATTTGAATAGGTCACTTCTGTTTTGTGTGTTTTCGATTCAATAATTAAAATGTCCGTTAAGTGTTGTTGACCTAAACTTGTCATCACATTTAAAATTTATATTTGTTAATAAAATTGCGTTTTAGATGAGATTTTGATCTATTTATAAAGGCAAGAAACGGACGTAATATATGCTTAAAAACTGAACTGGATTACGTAAATGAAAGCAAGGTCCTAAGATCTCAAAACAAAATAAGATTATTAATACAGATAAAAACAAATAAAAAAGGACCTGCCCTATGAAGTTGGAGCGTCCAATAAGTGCTGGAAAATTTTGAATGAAATGTGCCAAAGAGAAGAAAGCACAACTTAGTTGAATAAGAAAAACCTCCTGCGCCTGATCAATCACATTCTGCATGATACTGAATACTGATACTGATACTGAAATTTGGTCCCTTTTCAGCTTAGGGAAAAGTCAGAAATCAGACGGAGCCATGTCGGGAAAGTGAAAAGCCTGACGAAGCACAGTTGTGTTGTGTTTGGTCAGGAAACTCTGTATCAAATGTGAAGAATGGTCGGGTACGTTGTTAAGATGGAGCTGCCAATTGCGAAGGCGACACAGAACCTCTTGTGTCCTGTGCGATCTCCAAACGGAGTTGTTTCTACGCGATCGGAAGCAGCTTTGGCACAAACTTCGCTAAGATTCTTCTCAAGCCCAAATCCTCACTTAAAATGGAATAAACGGATTCAATACTCGTCTGTAAGTTCCCTGGTCGTGATTCGAGGATCCTGCATTAACAAGATCCTCACTTGCTCAATGATGTTCTCATTTCTGGAGGTTGAAGGGCTATCAGAATATGCTTCACTCTCCACTGATGTGCGACCATATTTGAAGAGATTATACCACTCCTTTTTCTGTGTGGTGCACACTGTTTCGTCTCCGAAGGCTTCTTGAATCTTACGGATCAGTTCCATTGGGAATCGTCAAGCTTTACACAAAATTTAATGCAGTAGCGTTGTTCAAGTTTTCTACTCATTTTGTGAAAAACGAAAATCCGACGGCAATCACTTATACTTTCTCACTCATCAGCGGTCTCCCGGCGACTGACAACTTCTGCCCGTAGGCAGGAAAAAATTCAAGTATGCACATTTCTCAATAACCCTCAACCTTTTTGAGGATATAAAAACCCCTGTCAGGACAAAATTCTCAAGCCGTTGGAAATACTGATTCAAAAAGTGAAATGATCTTGACTAGAAAAGTGAAAATGTCAAAAATTGAATACCGTGCTGTAATAAAATTTTTAAAAAAAGATGAATTAACGCCGACGGAGATCAAAGAGCGAATGGATCGTGTATATGAAGAATCGTCATAGGCTCTGACAAGCTTAAAACAATTTGTAAAATTACGAATGGAAAGAAAGACTACAATGGGATCAATATTAAAATAGTATTGAACAACTGTAACAATCTGGAAAATCAGTTAGTCTGTCTTATAAGTTATAAGTAGGAGTCTGCAAGATGGAAAATCTCCTACGAAATGGAAGGAGTATATTGTAGTTTCAGTTCCTAAAGCAGTCGACGGTAGGCGGGTTTCTTTTTATGTAAAAACAGCTTTTAAGATAATTGTTGACGAAATACTGGACAAAAAATTGGAAAGATATTGAATATTGAGTAAGAAGTCGAACTCATTTAAATCCGTTTTAATGGGAAGAATACAAAAATGGTATCCTTTCTATTAGAGACAAAAGAAATTAAATTCGGTGTATTCGCAAGGGTCTGTTCTTGGGACTTTACTGGCATTAAATACAAACAGTTCATTTAATCTTGGACCAACAGCAGAGCTAATTAACAGCATTAATGAAATCAAGTACTTAAAGTTAAAAATTGATAGAAAATTTAATTTTAGTGCTTACGTGGACTGTCTCAGTTAGAAAATGGGAAAAATCGGATCCTGATGTAAACGAGTGATAAGAAGAAAATTGTACAATAGTATTATTAAGCCACACCTTAACTATTATTCAACGAAAGTTTTTATATGCACAGCTGAATCAATAGAGAGATTTTTAAAGCTACAGAATAAGGCTATGTGCAGTATAATAAAAAACAACGCTTATAAGATGGATACTGAATACAATAATGGATAAACTGGACTTTTACTATTCATTTTTAGAATAAAGATTGACAAACTACCACAATACTTGAGGCATAGACTAAACTTGGTATCTCCATAAACTGCAAAAGAGCTGTACAGGCAGATAGTTTCATCATTGTGAAAAATTGATCATGTCCAGTCAACGTAGTGACTGGACCTGGTCAGGGCTAGTGAGCGCTACACCTAAAAATCAATTATCATTATTTCGATTCTGTCCAAAGTCTTTAAATGACTAAGTAACGGACAGTAAATGAAGCATTTAAAAACTAGTCCTTTTATGAATGATCGCCAGGATGAGTTTCGTACTGGACGCTCAACTGGAGTCCTTTTAGTTGAAATCAAAATTTTGGCCCTAGATCATAATATTCTAAAATGGATTGGAAGTTTCCTATTTGATCGTTCATTTTGTATGATTCACGTTATGTTCTTTCACCCACTCTCTTCTAATTGATATATACGTAAATAAACCTCAAAGAATTATAATAAGTCTTGAAAATGATTATGATAGGACAAAAAATTGCAAACCTTTATTCCCCATCAATTTAATGTGGAGTTCCACAAAGTTCTTTTATATGACCATTATTATTATTTTCCATTTACGTGAATAGTCTTTCAGTCTACAGGACTTTTTGATAATTTTATGTGCAACAATTCTTATTTGATGTATATTACAAGTGAAACCCGAAGATCCTCATCTATAATTTGCAACCCTATCATCCTTAATATATAGTAATATCCTTAATTTCACACAATATTTTCTAAATTTGATTCACTTAGTTAAGAGCCACATTTTCTTTGCAGGAAACTTTGCTGTCCAGTCTACTTTCGTGGCGGTAGCGATAGTCATGTCTTAGTGAAATCTTACGTTATCTTACAATTCATGTTCAATTCATTTGTAAACAACAATAAAATCATTAAGGGAATTATTGTCCAGTTTACTACCACCACAAACCAGCTGAAAGTATGTAAATTGTTGAAGAAAACGAAAGGGATGAAAATTACCTAAAAGTTTCCAACTTGAGGTTGAATTTAAAGAAGTTAAGGAAAACTATTTCTTAGAAAAATCATCTGACGCTGTTCATTTGCACAAAAAGCTACTCTAAATTGCATTCATCATTTTCGCCACCAAATAATTGCTTAGCTTGCTGGCTTAGAATTGTCGTTGAAGTTATCTTTAAATATGTGGGGCATTGCTGAGATTATCATGTCCTCCAGAGATTTGTTTAACTTGAGTAAAAGCCATCCTACTGTGCAAAAATCTTATGAGATATTCAAAAATTAACAAATCTCTTCGAGAGGTAGCCAATAAAACCATATCAGTTATAGGAATCTTAATAATAAGCATAAATTTGCCCAACCACTAGATGCGCCTCTATCCAAGAAAGCCTAATGCGTCTACGTCTAGATAGAATTTGAATTTTTTTTAGAAAGATATTCGCATTAATTTGAATTTTATACGCTACTGTTTTTCTGAGAAACTATAAAAATCTCTTTAAATGTAGCATAATATTTTTCTAATTGGCTAATAACATTTACGATGCCTCATTTTTTCCACACACACACACACAAATAATAATTTTCTCTTGCTTTATTTGAATAAAAAAAAAGTTCCCTAAAATATTTTAATGAATTCCTCCAACAAAAACATTGTCCCGGAATTTTCCAACAACTCATAAATGTTAACAGCCGAAATATTTAAATATCATTGCTAAAGTATGCCAAGAATGTAATCGTAAAGTAATCCTCCAGCAAGAGGAATTCCATCATGAAACTCAGAATTATATAATAGAAGTGTTCAGTTGGAAAACAATGCTCATTACATTATAGGGCAACCAAACTTATGCAAAAACCGAGGTAAGATCCCACACACCGAACGATTTAATAGTAAATAATAAAAGCAATACATAAATATGTTGACTATATAATTAGGAAAGTAACAATAACAACAACAACAACAAAAATACCAACAAAACAATTAAAAAGATAAAAGGCGTTGTCTTGCCGATGATCATAAATTCCATTTTGGAATATTTCAGGTTCGTCGCTTAAGTCTTTCGTTTCTCCCTCAGAGCATTTGCATAGAAAACGATTTTTTGTGCATAAACCATAAAAGTGAGAAAGACAGTATACATTTACTATAAATTTCAAATAGATTTTATCATTTTTCTTTGGGGTCCATCTTGTGTATGAATAATAAATTTCGGTTATTGACAAAATCGAATTTATCGATCATTGACTTACCACTGGAAACTTTGAGATATTTTCAGAGCAAGATTTCGTAATCCTTTACTAAGTTCGTTCTTCTGCTGCTGTCAAGGGGGTATGAATACTATGGTTTTGCTTTATTTTCGTTGAAATATTAAAAGTATTGAAATTTCTAAGTCATAACATATATCACACTGTGACATTTTATTTATGAATGTACGAGGTGAGTCTTGGAGTGGGACACAATTCCGGAACCGGGTGGATGCAATATTTATTGGGCTTCTTCTTCTTCTGTCACAAGAAAAAAAAACTGCTATTTACCGTTTTCTCTATTTAACACAAAATACAAGATTGAAAAGATGATCAAAGTAATATTGGAACACCATTTTTGGGAGCAAACATTTGCATTTTTAAGTTAGGAATTATTTTACTTTTTTTTTACATCACTGGGACCTGGAAGATTTTCTCAATTGGAAAAACCATACACAAAAAAGCACAAAATTTCACAAAACTTTTACAAGATTATCGCACACAAAACTCTCTGGTGGAAATTTCATTGAACTACTGAAAAAGAATTCTCCACAAAATTCAATACTAAAAAAAAAAAATCGGTTTTATTACTCTCGATGAAGGTTAAAGCACTGAAAAGCGGAACCGTTCATTTAATAACAACCGAACGTTCAAAAATTAAGTTAATAAAACTAACAAAATCACTGGACCGAGTCTGTTTAAGCAGAGGAAAATATTGGATAAATGTCTGTTAAAACAAGTGCGGCGTTGAGCCTTAATTAACGAGGAAAACTCGACGAATAAAGTATTGCCACAAAAATATTGATCAACTAGACAAAAGGATGAATAATAATGCAACGATTGAATATCTGAACACGAAATGTAGGAAGGTATCAACACACAGTCAGACAGACGTACATAGACTGCGAGAGGATATACAGCTAAGGCACCTCTAGACCGACTGACCGAGTAATACAGTGCTGGCACCTGGTTGGTGCTTCAATCAGTTTTGTTTCAGCCCGTGTATAGTGTATATACCACTACAGTGAACGGCCAGACGCTGTGAAGTTAAGCATTTGCAGAAGTATAGCGGATCTTGATGCAGTTTTACAAGATCGTGGTGAATACAAATAGAACCGTTTTACTTTAGCACGTCAGCGGTAGAGTTGGTTCAACCTGAAGCGCCGTTGGGGCACAATGATCGGATTCTCATTTTTCAGTGATCGCTGTATCTCTTGCGGGATCATTCTCCTACCCGGTTTCTTCGTTTATCTTACTCTGCAGCACCTAGATACAACAATCCAGAGCTCTTAACAGCCTACTCAAAACTCTTTAGCTACTTTGGTGGTGGATCTGGACGGGATAGACGTAGCTCTCCACGCTACCAGCCGATAGACGATAGTCACATTACTCGAGATTAGATCTAGATTTTGCTCACATTATCCGTAATCACACGGTTTGACTTCTCAGAGCGATCACTCATCTCGCTAGATACATATCAGCTTATCACACTGATCTGATTTGGAAAAATTATGCAGTCTGCAGATGGATAATTACGCGTTTCCTCGATGCCAATATGGGTCCCAACTCAGTCACTTCAGACGATAGTGTCACCGGCTTTGAGCGCTGATTACAGTCATTCTGTCACAGCACCGCTTTAATGTACACTTTCGGGCCAATTCCTTAGATCTGTCAAGCAGATTAAGATCAAGCGCCAAATTTTTGTGCAAAAAGTCCAAATAAATCGCTACCGCTGCGCTTTTTTTTCTTTTAGTTTCTGTCTTGTTTCATAGCCCCATCAACCTCAGTGTGAATTAAAGATCGTCGAACCTAGTCACAGTTGTTTTTTATTCGGTTTCTTATTTATTTTCTCATTTTTCTGAACTGCTCCGATCAAAAGTTTTTGTCTCGCACTCTCAAGTTTTATTGTAAATTTTTAAGCTAATGGGATCTTTTTGTTTGCAGAAGCTAGAAGAAGAGAGACATTAAGGTGTTTTTTTTTTGCACGGTTACCAAAATATTTGGACTATATTTTTGCGTAGCCCCCATGAAGCAGTTTTACAAATTTATTCTTTGGAGATTTTTGGTTTGTTTTTGCTGATGGCAGGAAGAAGAAATAATTTGAAATTAAGTAATTACCGGGTAATTAACCGTATCGCTGCAGGAATCTGTTCTGATTGATTTTTATAATAAGCGTAGGACGTAATTGAAATTGCCTGTGCCTAAACGCAAATTATAATTTTTGCATAATGTGGATGAAGCAAAAAGTAAACGTAAAATATTGCCATATGTAAATGAGAAGAACAGATGGAAATAGTTTTCTTCGTCCAACTGCAAAATTAAAATGATTTTTATTTATGGAAAGATTTACAGATAATTTGTGAAAGTTATGCATGCGTGTATACGCTTTTTTCCGCAAATAAATTATTAGAAAAATTTCAAAAGGAAATATAATGCAAGGGGCCCCTATACAATTTCGAACAGAATAGGTGTGATTTGATATGTTTTATGATTGATATAAATGTCTTGCAAAGCTGTTAGAAGTCAACCTCTATTTTCGTGGGCTTAGGTGTGTATATTTTTTTTCGATGGTCACATTTTCTATGCATAGAATATTTTAAAATAATGGTGGTATCGTTACTTTCTAGTAACAGAGCAATTTAAGTCTAAAAACATTTACAGTTTTTCTTTATAGTTGTTCTCAAGGCATACAACCGACACTTACTCTCTGGCTATTGATAGTTTCCTGGCTCTGGAGTGTAAGATAGAAATGGTAAATACAATTACGGGATGGATATTGAGTTCGTGGCTCTTAATATAATAAATTCAATAAAATCTATAGAAATCTCGAGGACTGATGCAACTAAAGAAAGAAACCTAGCTTTCAAGTCGGTCGGATACTGATTGCGGTCATCGAATAAATCAATTTGTAAATATAAGACAAAACTTAGAACGCAGAAATGGTGAAAGAAATCCAATAATAGCCGGCAATAAATAAAGTTATAGGATAACTTTAAAAGAGATCGGGTCTATTCGGAACACCGTCCAAATCAAGACAGTCGAAATATCTCAGTAATGGATTTTTTTCTAATCCGCCAAAGATATCGTAGACGCACTTTAAAGTGGCAGTGTAATTACCAGCTATTGTCCGGTTTTTATAATTACAAACACATTTTTGAGGATCGAAAGTAATTTTTTGAGTTCGTATTTTTTTTTTAGTAGATCGAAATGCAAGAGAAACAATGGCTATCGGCAAGGAAGACAAGAAGTAATTAGCCAAGAATTACAAATTGACTTTAATTTCTTAATTCCTTTTCAATTCCCTCTCGGGAAGAATTGAAAACGAACTAAAAAATTAAAATTTACTTTTAATTCCTTTTTTAGAGGAATTAAAAAATTACGAGCGATTTGTAATTCCGGGGTAATTCTTTCCCAATTACATTTAAATTCCGTTCACAATCTCAGTTGAATATATGATGAATTGTAATTCCATACATCGTCATCTGGAATGATGATTCATCTCAGTGCTTCTCATTCCGAATTGGAAGAAATGGAATTAGAAATATTAAATTTCACAGAATGCGAATTAGGTGGGAATTAATTTCGAAAAGAATGATTACTTTACAGCTTTGTCACAAAGTTTCACAGGCCGCTCAACTGGCTCATCCGGAGCAGAATCTTTCGCTGATATTAATTACTGGCACTAGTTGGATCTAGTCTGCTACAAAACATATTTTGAAATTAAAAAAGATCTCAAACCACAATTAATTTACACCAGTAGGAAATGGAGCTATTGATGAATATGGTAATGGATGATTTCATCGGAGAATAAAAGAAGCAAGATATCAGGCACATTCTCCTCAGTTCAACGTTATAAGTACTCCAGCCGTTCAAGTGAACTGCAGGAAAAACTGAAAAACAACCAAAAGATCAAGGGACTAAGTTAAAATTACAACTGTTAAAGCTTGCCATCCTAACGCCAGCCTAAATCGCATATTCTCAAAATATGAGGAAAAAGGTATTCCAATTTTGCTTGAGGTTTATCAAATTTCAAATGGTCCACATGAATATTGTCATAGAGAGAGTACTTCCAATTCCATCGAGATGTAAAGGGAAGTATCTGTTATAATAAATGGCGACGGAAAAAATATAAAACGCCGCAAACACAGGCATTAGTAAAGTAAGATGCTGCCTCTAACAAAAAAAAACATGCCGTAAATAGTTAGTGGACCCATTGAAAGCACACAAAAAAATAATAAGTTATATTTATGCATATAAAATATGATCTTTTAGGGGTTGGTATAGTCCTGAGTGATGGCAAAAATGTTCATGACAGGAAAAGTAATCATTTTCTATCTCACATAATACCAAGAAGCAAAAAGTGGTTCTAAAAAGAATGAATTTGTTTAAGTGAATTAAAAAAAGTGGATTCCTTTTATCATATAATTTTTCAGCAACTCTAGTGAAAATCAAAAAAGTAATGGTTTTATGGTGCCTCGCATCGCATATTGCACAGACAGCAAATAAAAATCATTTCATCGAACTAACATAGCCCACAGTGGTTACACTTGTTAAATTTCATGCGCTGAATTCCATATGATTCACCAAAGTCAACATTGCCCGATTGCCGGGACAGATGTGCTCAAGCCTCGTGTTTGTTCAGTATAATAAAATTTTCTGTTGCAAGATACTTTTTCCTGTGTCATCGAACGATATCACCGAAATTCCTTCAAAGCAATTCGAGAGCAATTTGCGTGATTTAAAATAATTTCTCATGGATTGTTGCTTTTGATCAGCTTGAAAGTGCTTTACTCCGAACATTGTGATTAATTTTTAAGATTAACCGTGAAATAAAAAATCAAAAAAGATATTTTTTAGTACAACGATAATTCATGGTAGGTTTTTAATTATTTTACAATCGCAACTGTGTAGATGCGGGTAAATGTATAAAAACCTCAAGTTATTCAATTTCACTATTTCAAAACCCCCCAAAAACATGTCTAAACATGAAAAAACTATAGACTGTAAATTACCAGAGAAAAGCTCTTTTTTCTGTTAAGCGGACTCTCTTAAATTTGCAAGAGATTCAACAGGTAACAGAATATCTGTACTTTATTATGAGTATGTTTCGCATACCTATACTTTATACTCAAGATTTCAACTTTGTCTGTATATCCCACGTAGGTAAAGCTTGAAACCGGTCTTTCTTCGATTGAGTATAATGGCTTTTACTCAAAGAACCGTTGGTTTCTGGGAGGTTTTTGCCACGCTCCCCCATTTACTTGTATATGCCCCAAGAGAGGATGGATTTTACAGAAACGCGCGCCTATACACCTTATGCTTCAGTTTCTGTGTACTCTGGACATAGGTAAAATATTTACTCAGGTGGAGCCTGACTTGTTGAGCAGCTAAAGCAACAATTGTATCTTCTGATTTCAAAAGACATTTAGAATAGATAAATATAAGAAAGAAGGTGAAGGTGTGTTGGAGCAGGTGTGCAATTTTTTCTTTTCTACTGGGACTACTCTTTTTTCTTATATAAAGTAAAAATTTGCAAGATTTGAGCAACAAAAAAAGTAAAATGAAAATTTGAATAGCCGACAATCCGACCTTACCTCAAATTTTTATTTTTTGTGAAATATCTTCAAAACTAATTTCCAATTGTGTTTTCACAGTTGGTTGAATAATTTTTGTAATTAACACGCGATTTATATGAATTAACCTCCATCCAGACTAATCGCAAACAAAAGACTTAAATGCCTCAGCAGTAGTAATTTGCAAATCAACAAGCGACGAACCCTAAAACTGATAACTCTCGATTTCATTTTATACTGTCCCTGTCTAACCGTATTTCGATTAGTTCCATTGTTGTTGCTGTGGGTAATCTAGAAGAGCATTTTAGCGGATTTTCACATAAAATTTAATAACATTTAATAGGATCTTGCAGACACTCGGCTACACACCTCAGTGCAGGGGAATTACGTTGAATTGCACGCTGGCATTGTAATTATCTCGTGTTAAATCACGGTCTGAGTTTGTGTTTGTTATTTAAGCCGCACTTACAAGAATTCAAGTTGGCTCCGATCTACTCTGCTCTGAATCATGAATATGTGAAAAGATAGTTTTTTTTTTCTTCTCGTTTTTCTTTTTGTTGTATCTTTTCACTATTAAGTGGTTGTGCGACGATTTTTGCATGCCAACAGTCGACTACAAAATTACTGGTAATTACAAGACCGGAAATTCTAGGATTATGGAACATGAAATTGAACATGTTTTAATTAAAATTCTGAATATATATTTTATTAGATATGGAGAAATTTTATTTAGTTTCAACTAGGAATGTACAGGTGCAACACTTTCATGAAAGTACTTTAGATAAAACAAAGTTTTGCAAATTTCTTGCTAACAGTTAAGGGTTGCATGTTATTTAGATTAAATCTGAATTTATAATAGAAAAATAGTTGAAATTGTTTACTTTTCGGAAATCACTGGGATTCGATTATTTTAGTTCGAACCAAGTACTTTTTCAAGACCGCCTGTATTCTTTTTTTTCCTTTTTCGTTTCTATTTACTTCTTGACTAACTTATTTAGATTAAGAATCCACGTTATTGATCTCACATAACAAAACTTATTCAGTAATTATTGTTTTTTCCATAATTTCTTAAAAGAAGGAGAAAAGAATTTATGTTGTCTGATCCCATTACTATTTTTCATTCACTTTTATAATAATTACACTGCCCAACAATTTACGTAGTAAGTCCAAGAAATATATAACATTCCTATAAACATGCAATTTCGAAGAGATCATCAACTTCTGCACAAAATTGCATCTTCTGATCTTTTAAAATAGTTCTCTAAGATAATGTCACCTACCTACTTCCAATCAGTTCATGTACATTAAATGCATACCGATTCCCTATCATCTAATAGGAATATGTGAAGCATTACCAGATCATAATCTATCATATAACTTCGATTAACAAGGTAAGTTAATGCTGGCCCATCCCTAGTTGCCAAAGATTATGAGGTCCGGCACATTATTGATCAGCCACAAGACACCAAAGTAGAGAGAAGCCGCCACAGCCGTGCACATAGCAAAGTCATGAAGCCAATCCCATTTTTATACCTATACAACACAAGAACATCATATACCTGATGATCGGTATTGATCTTCTGTACCGAAACTTGACAAACTGAAACGACCTCTTTTATGCAGTGTTGTTTTCATGTAGAAAACATTAACATTACTGTGCGGCGTCTCTGTACAGCTGAGTTTGCTGAATCTTTTCTTCTATGCCGTCACGACGTGAGATCTACCTATACACCGATGCAATTATTTATCAAATTTACCAGTCAGTGGGGAAGGTCAGAGCCAGAGATTATATATTTTTTTATATATATTTTTTTTATATCTTGATCACGAATTATACACAAATTGGTAGCAATTAGCATTTTGGCGATATACCACTGACACTAAAATCATTTTGATATGGACAAGAGTTGGGTGGATTAAATATTGCCTGGATAGGTGCTTTGATTTGTGTACGGACAGAAACTTTTTTATGAGAACTTGTAGAGCATTCTACAGATTTTGTAGCCATTTGTTGGTTTCTTTTCCTTTTTCTTCTGGTTTCTTTGATACGATAATCCAGGGTATTAAAAGTGCCTTTAGATTTTCTGCACGCAGCACTAATGATTTTAGTTGTGATAAATTGTAAGATAAAATAATTATTTTCTCCTTAGGCGTGTGGAATTTAATAAGGTTCTACAATAATAAGAGACCTAAAGGAAAAAAAGCATGTCGCCAGCCAACAACAAAAGGTACAGTCATAGATTTAAAAAAAAACTAGCTGAGGTGAATTGGTGAACTCATGCCTCAATCCGATTTTTTTCTTTTAGATTTGTAGCACCTTAAACTTACAGCTGAGGTGGTTTCCGGAAAAATGGTGCATAAATTATATGAACTATGTGCTCCCTTCTAGGAAACTGCCTCAGTTAGTTTTTCACTGAAAAGTCAACAAAGCTTTCTAAGAGATCCAGTTGATCAGTTGAAAAGATTAACATCATCAAAAAAACACCTCATCTTAATTTTCACTTGCATACCAACTATAGTCAGTGTTTATGGAATAAATTGTGTCCACCGTGATTATCTTCGCACATATTATTAAAAATATTAAAACATGCAATTATCTGGACAAACAATTCAGGTTCAGGTGTAGCGCCATCAACCAATGTGCAAAGATCTTTTAATTTTCGTTCTTTCCTTTCCAAATGGAAAAAAAACAACGATTTCGCAAAAATTGGGAGAAATCTTGCAAAAAGAGTAGCCAAAGGCACATATCTGATAAAGTGGGCATAGCAAAAAAAAGAACGTAAGACATTTAATGTGAAATGTCAAAAAATTAAGTGCACGCAAGCTTCCGTGATCGTAGCGATCTCTAATCCCTTTTAATCACACGTTGTTCGAGATCACACCTGCAGTAATTCGGCCTACTTCTCATAAATTGGTTTCAATCCGTGATCTTCGGACGAGAATTGTTAATCCCTCTGAGCCTATGGCGCGTGCCCAGATAATGGCACCCGCACCAGGATGCGATTATAGTCACGATCGCTACGCTACCACTATGAAGATTGGAGATCAAAGAAGCGGCAGCGCCAAGTTGAAAACTTATTTAAAGAAAATTCGTTCCAATCGAAAATTACTGAACACATCGGTGCCCATTCTTCGCCAAGCGGAACTCACCCAAAAGAGTAGACGAGGCAGAAACAGATCAGATGCTGTGGGGCAGCTTCAACAGATCCAGCGGCTACCTTACGCCTCCTGGTCTCGTTGAGACTTGAACCCACTTTCCGTTTAGATTGCAATTTTTCGGAC
>QYTT01078263.1:14538-30821 GCA_006980735.1 Dasypogon diadema | reverse complement strand
GGTAGGAAAAGGATCCTAGGAAATTTTAATCAGATGGTGGTGGTGGGTGGAAAAGTCAACTGTATGGGGTGCAATGTCGTGGTGTTTTTCTGATTTTCGCATTATGGATGGTATAATAAATAAGCAGAAATACTTGGATACATTGCGTGACTTCTTGCTGCTTTAAATTGAAGAAGATGTGTCCCTTCGTGGGATAATTCGTATTTTAAAGCTTAGCAACAAAAGTGTGCAGTTCATTAAGTGTCTAGTTCTCAACAAACATTCCACTGGCTTAAACTTTTGCACACCTTTTTGTAGAACAATTTGTTTTTAATTCATCAATTAACTGAAATATATTTTGTTATAATTAAAAAGAACCCTGCGTATAATCATTTGAATTCCCCGTCATATTACACAAACTCCTGGGGCGTTCAAAATTTACCATTCTACTCAACTGATAGGCAAAAACCCAGGTGGCTTTAAACTTATACACAAGACTGCAGTTGTAACCAAAATGATTTAATAAGTGGAAATTCTCAATGTAACGCGAGTTAACATTGAATGTCTCTGAATTAAAATTTCTTCAATTATACATAAGGTAAAAAATATATAGATATATTGTTTCATATATATATCCCTTGCATACTTTAAAATATATTTGACATTTCCCAGCAGAGACAAACCCATTAAGTAGTGATTAAAAATTTCGATTTTTCTAAAAAAAGTATTTTTTAACGATTTTAATAATTTATATTGTGTAGCGATTTTTTAAAATATATTTTTATATATAAGCTGTGTTCTTTTGGGCAACAGAGTTATGAAAGCTAAAAAGAACGGTTGGAATCCATGGAGTATATGGATAATTCTTCTTCTTATCTTTTCCTCTTTTTAAGCAAACCCGAGATAAGTAAAGACCGTTATTAACTTGAAATTTATCTTAATGTCAGTTTTGCCCACATTAGCGCATATTTTAATTGCTATGATGAGCAAGATCAACTTTTCAACACAAAAACTTTCAATAAGCGCCATCTATTTCCCCGTAGAAGACTTAAATAATCCAGTAAGCTTTTTAACTCGGTTAAATAACCGAGTTAATTTAACACGGTTAATGTATGACAACTCTGTACTCTGCTGCCAAAAGAACGCAGCTATAGTCGATCTAATTAAGTCATTCAGTTGATGTAATTTAAGTTCAGTGATTTTACGTGAAATGTGAACGTAAATGTAAATAGGTTTTTATCTACTTCTCAAAAACGGTTTCAAAATCCGAAATTTACGCTCCGTCCATTTATATTATATATTATATTAACCACTGAGATCTTCATAGACCTCAAAATATAAACAGACGGAGCGTTTCCGAAAAAACGCGTACTAGATATTGATACCAAAATTGCTTCAAAGTGTAACTCTCTCCCTTGAACTCAAAATATAAAACTGAACTAAAATTTTTTAGATGAAATATATAGGAAAATAATAGATAGATGTATTGTTTTATATATCTATCCTTTTTATCCTCAAAAATTTATTTCACATTTTCCAGGCAAGGCAAACCCATTAACCAGTGAGAAAGCATGTCGATTTTGCTGAGTTAAAATCTTTTTTAGAGCGATTTTAGTAATTTATAATGTGTACCAAATTTTTTAAAATATATTTCTATTGATAATTGACGTAATTAAATGCTTTTATCGATCTTACGTAAAGTGGTACGCGGTAAATAGGTCTTTATCCACTGCCCCAAGATTTTTTCAAATTTCAAATTTGACACTCCGTTCATTTATATTAAAACTTCAGTGGAAAGCTCCAATGATTTCACATGTGAATGAAAAAGATATTTGTCATTGAAAACTATAAAAAATGTGAGGTAAAAAAGCGCATGGAAAGATAGAATTTGTAATAATTTTCTTAGGAATATATTCTTGCACACCTGCGGATAAAAGTACTCGGTTGTACTTTCTAATTTTGCTCTAAACTTTATCTTACGAAAGTGAAAGTTGTGTCGTAGAATACTGTTTATAACATCTGCGTTTTTTCCATCGAATCCAGATCATTGAAAATTTTGAATGAAATTGACTTCTTAAACACAGGCAAATAATCGGCGATTTTGAAATCTGAAAAAAATCATCAGATTGCCATGAGGTTGAATAATTCAGAACTTCAAAACGCGAACTCAATATTAGCTGTGTTTTTTTCATCTGATCCGGATCACTGAAAATTTTGAAATGAATTGACGCCTTAACTGCCTATAAGCGGGCTATAAGCAGTTGGTAATTTCAGAGTTTGAAAAATTCATCAAATTGCCATGATTCTGAACCATAGGAAATGTCAAAATAGAATCTAGAAAATATCGAGTTCAAGTTTTGAAGTTTTGAATTATTCAACCTCATGGCAATCTGATAAATTTTTTTCAGATTTCAAAATCGCCGATTATTTGCCTGTGTTTAAGAAGTCAATTTCATTCAAAAAAACATCTATTAAGAGAACGTAGATGCGAATTAATATGCATATGTCAGTAGCGTTATATGAATTTTTAGCATATATTCAGTACAACTAACAGGCAAAAAACCATGCAATACTGATTCCTTTGAAGAAATTATCATCTATATATTAAGCTGCGTTCTTTTGGCAGCAGAGTACAGAGTTGTCATACATTAACTGGGTTAAATTAACTCGGCTATTTAAACTTACTGGATTATTTAAGTCTTCTACGGAAAAGTAGATGGCGCTTATTGAAAGCTTTTGTGTTTAAAAGTTGATTTTGCTCATCATAGCAATTAAAAAATACACTAATGTGGGTAAAACTGATATTAAGACAAATTTAAAGTTATTAACGGTCTTTACTTATCTCGGGTTTACTTAAAAAGAGGAAAAGAGAAGAAGAAGAATTAGCTATTCAACCGTTCTTTTGAGCTTTCATAACTCTGTTGCCCAAAAGAACACAGCTTTAATTATACAAAGAAAGCTTCCGGTTCAGTAGTTCAGCCCCTTTTTTATATGGAGTTTCATCGAGTTTTTCTTGAAATTTTATTATGGTAACACAGATCCGCATCACTTTGGGGTGGCGTTCATTACTTTGGGGTTGTGTTCCTGGGTAACTCAGTTAAGTTTTGTGTTGCCGCCGATACGTATGCAATATATGGATTTATTGGAACGTTTTTTCATTTTATATATTATGAGTTCATGATTTCAGTTTCTACAGTCGATTGCAATTTCTGTGTATGCAGTTAACTATCCAAAATGGATTCAAAATAGAATCGAATTGACTTTTAAGGGTCTATTAGGAGGTCGAGTGGAGATATCGTTGCACATTCTGCTTAAACAACCGGTTTGAAATTTAAGGCGCAAATTGAGGGAACATATTATAAAAACGTTATGCCACTCATATATCTTTAATTTGTGCAATTGCACAGGGGTCTCCTAGTATTTATAGTTAGGTCTAAAAAGTAGAATATAAAATATATTAAAAGCTTTTATAAATAAAATGCACTAGAAAGTAAAAAATAATAATAAACTACAGCTCATGCCCAAAATTTTATTAATGCACTTGAAAAGCTGTAAATTTACACAATTTCTTTTCTTGTGTATATCACTGAGAAAGAAAAAAAGTATTTTCCACTTTTTAGTGCATTTTATTTATAAAAGTTATTTATTTTAAACGTTTTTTTAACACAGTTTATTTAATTTTGTCTCCAGAATACACATAAATCGGAGTTTGCATGCAAATTTTCGTTACTGAAATTGAATTTAAAAATTGTGCCCGTTCTTTCCTTTCTCGTTTTTTGCCTAAAGGTTTATGTTTACATCATATGTCATCCTTGTGTTTAAGTCACATCAAACTAAAGCAAACTAAAAGAAGTGTCAGCATTAAATTAGAAAAAAGCCAGGAAATGTGTGAATATTTTCCGATCATTAACATGTTACATAAATTAGAAAAAAAAACATTCATGCTTCAGTGCAGTTTTCTTCTGTTTATGCATCAGTGCGTTGCAGATGTTCCGTGAGAAAAACACTTTCCTCACAACAATGATATCGTGCTTTCACTCAAATGCTACTAGTTGCTATTGTTAATGTAGAGATTCTATTGAATTATAATAATTTAGAAGTATTCAAAGCGAATTCAAAGTTTGATTAATTAATTTTTTTTATTATATATAATTGCTATAATAATAGAATCTTTTTATTATTGTACAATCCATTCAAGATAACTATAAAAGATTATATATAGATATCATGCATACTTTGGTATTTTTGCATAACACAATGAAAAATAATAGCCATTATAAACTCCGGCAATGGGTTGTGACAGCTATGCAAATTTAACTTAGAGTGAATTCATAAATTAAAATTGGAAACTACGTATACTCGAGAGATGGCTTATTATTAAACTATACAAGTTCAAAAAGGGGATCCGAACGAAATCCCGGAACTCAAGATCTCAAAGAGGAACAAATCGCTACAATTAACAAAAAGATCGCATGCATTAATCTAGAAAATGAGAATAGCGAAAATCTAGTTGGTAGACCCATTCAATATCGAAATCACAAAATCTTTAATTACAAAGGTTAGAATTTGGCAAAGTCAGTTAAAAGACACCATAACTATCATTTATTTATTATTTATGAGAAATTTGCAATAGAAGTACTGTTCTACATTTTACTATTTGATAGGAAAAAAGGTGATTCATTTCTTCAGATTACTATAAAGGTATTATGAATAATTTTTTCAGGAGAAGTGATTATCCTTAGTGGTAAATAGTTACATTTATCTGAAAGAAAACAAAAAACAAAACAAAATCGACTGATGTTGTGGCAACAAAACATCATTATATTGTCTGAGGAGAGTTATCACAATTCTCATAACCTTGTTACCTATGATAAAGTAGTTCAGCATGTCAGAAATGTAGTCTGAGGGCGTATACCAATCGAAGTCTTCGCTTTCATCTCTTTATGACAATTAGTGACGCCAGTAAACAAGCTAGCTTGTTCCAATTCTTTTGCTATGTTTGATTTTTGACATTTTGTTCATCGCTTCATGGTTAGGACTAGTGTGCCTATTAGGTAGAAACTAAGGCCGAACCCGCTCTGCATCAGCCAGTCGAGTACAAGTAAGCAAGTTCGTACCTATTCCACATGATAGAAAGATAAATGTTTTTCGCCCTAACAATATTCTTCTATCGCACAGCTTAAATGGAACTTTGATTATTTATGCTTGACGGACTAGCTCAGTTGGGATCAGCATAATATAAATTATATATTACTTTGACCTTAAGCCATTTGATTTGTAAAAGTTATCAGCTTCGTAAATAAAAAATAAAACGAAAAAATGTGTTGTACTACTAAAAGTTACCTATTCATAATTTCCATGAAGTGGAATCAATCACAAACTTAAGTTTTTTAAGGTTTTACCAAAACCCTCAGGACTCTTACAAACCATGAACCAGAGAAAATAACGCACACAACTACCAGAAGGTGTAGTCCCAAAATCCAGATCAAATTGCATTGATTCTTATGGGAGAACGGAAATTTTTATAGTTGAGACTGACGTAGCTGCACAACTATCCTTTCTACTTAAAAATAGTCCTAGAAATTTTAAGTCTAATATATCTACTTTCCATTGGTGTAAAAATAATTATAGTCGTTATTATGCATATTCTTGCATTCAAAATAAACTCTAACAATTTTTCTTGTAACCGCCGTTGGCATATAAGCAAAAAATAGTTAGAGTTTCGTTTGGACTGAAAACGTTATGTAATTTTGTTAGGCAAGACATATTAAATTTGATATCATTAGAAAGGCAAAGAATCGCGCTTTAATTGCTTAGAAGATCATTTTGTCATAGGATGGATAGTTTAGGCACTATCAGGTGATGAACAATAAGTTTTATCGTGTGGGCCATAAGAATCAATGTTAGTAATTTGACTGAATTCGAGGGACCATATCTTCACATGGCTTGTAAAGTATATCTCTCGGGGGTTTTAGTTTTAATTAAGCTGAGGAATTTTTCAGGGAAGAGGAGATTGGGAAATATTTGGGAGTTTGTTTTTCTAATGCAGCACTGTGCATTAAAAAAATGAAATCCTTTTAAATAGTGAACAATGTTTACTGTTTTATAGTTTCGCGCTACAAACTACAAATCGGTCTTCGCTTGTAGTTGACTTGCGAATGCATATTCGTATCGGAGTACATAAATGTGTGTACTTAGATCACTATATAGAAAATACATCGATAAAGTAAGTAAATTATACATGAAGGCATGCAAAATGAATACATAAATATGTTATACAAGAAAGTTAAAAGTGTATATAGAAATGGATGCATATAAGTATTGTAGCGCTATTTGCCTTTACTTTAACCAGTTGCTCCGGCCGAGCGGAAGTGAGGGAGCAATAAGTGGGAGTTTAATCGACGTTTATACAATGCCTACAGTTTGAGGGGATCTGACTGTCAAGAGAGACCACCAAAGTTCTGTCCCAAAGCTTTCGGCTTACTAGATCTCCCGTGTTTGAGTCAAATGAAATGACCGTAACCGTAGGTAACTTGACCTCTCCTTCTTTCGTTCGGCCCGAAGTTCTCTTCCAGTTTTTGCGGCGAAGAAACAAATGTCAGCTGCCAAAAGGCAAATACGTGAAAATCTCTTCTGCTACGCGAATTTACGGTGAGATATTTGCCCGCGGGTGTCGGAAGTGAACGAGAGGAGGGAAAGAATGAGAGCCTATCCTGCAAGAAGGGAGTGAAGTGGCGCCGAATAGAACCGGATCTTACACCCAAAAGTGCCAACCTGGATTCGGTTTTCTTCAAGTTAAAAGGTGGACCTTTCCTATTAGCACACTGTCGCCGGTGGATTTGTCCACCTCCAGTATAAAAGTTTCGGCGAAAGCTTTCGCTCTGGAATCCGCAAAGCCCACGGGTAATGGCGTTTTCGGTTATGTTGTATTTGGTAATTCGTACTGGCTTCCCGTGGAGACACACTCCTTTATCGGACACACCACGATTATCGAGGGGAATCTTATGAAAACCGGACCCGGTTAGGTTGCGGGTAACGCTGGCTTAGGGCCTTCCTGGCACTCCTCAGAAAAACAAACGTCCGAGCGAATGCTTTCGAGTCGAAATCTCGGGAGCAGTGAATTGAAATCTTCTGAATTTCTTGTTATAAAAAGTGAATGCAAAGTAAATTGTACTTAGCTTTCTAGTTCAGGCTATCTCTCCTTGGATGTCTGGGAAATTTTAGAGCGTCCTGGTGAGATCCTCTGAACTACCGCCAAACACCGCTGGAATCCCTTGAGGAATATTGATAAGGAAAAGACTCTAATCGTGCGGTAAGCTTCTTGAAATTCACAATTTATTAACGCACTATCAACAACAATTCACAATCCGTTCTTATTCGACAACGTTTATTTTGGACATAAACTTTTGATGACTGTACCTTGAGACTGTTCCCTAAAAAGTACAGTTCAAAGAAAAAGTTATTTTTTATAACCGACAGAATATTCGGTTCAACAATCCGCTCATCCTTTACCCACTTTTTCTATGGGAGGGACTCGAGTTCACGGTACTGCCAGCTCTAGGAGTGACACCACGACGACATTTTCTACTTTCCTTTGCGTTGGTTTCTGTACCTGCTAAAAAAACCACTCAAATGTTACAGTATTATGCTTAGATTAGAGCAAAACATCACAGGCAATTTTAACCTGACATATGTTGCCAGTAGGATACACTTCTTATGAAATTCTTACATATGTAACATATCCACGGCTTCACACGTAAAAGTTGTCGAGAATTGCCTCAACCACTGATACCCAGATGAATGGTGTTGACATCTGACATCACAAACAAGATGAAGACAAAGCCGAAGACTTGAATTGGAACAGACTCCCTAAAAAGTAGCTAAATACAATCGGCTATTGTTAATTTTTATTCCTTACATAATACGTTAAATTATTAAAGTAAAGTAAAAAAATATTTTTTTAAGTAATAATGGAAATTGAACTGAATATCGAAAGAAATGTGGAATATCAGAAACGTTTCTGATGCTCGAAATTTTTTCCGATATTTATTTTATTGCTAATAAAACTTTCACTGTTTTAATATTCAGAAGATTGTAAGCATTGATTGCACTGTATTTTTTTCAATGTATAGCCATTACTACAATATTTACCATTAATGGTCAAGCAGCAAATCATTTAGGAATTTACTGTTCCTATTAAAATTATGAGTGTTGAAATAAAGCTAGAACTAAATCGTGAGACTTAGCTTGGTCAATTATTATGTTAATCTAGTCAGAAGAAAAAATAATATCCAACTCTGTAGCCAAATCGTTCCCAACAGTGGCCATTTGGTATAAGCCCAAGGAAGTAAGTGAGTCATCTTTATCATCATTATATACGCATTGAATGCTGGATAAGTTAAAATCACCAAAGAGAATAATTTCATCAACAGAGCTCATAATATCAGAGACATGATTCCAGTAAAGTATTAAGATGTCAAAAAGACTCTGACCGTTGTTGTCAAAATAGTTGAGCGCATTAGGTGGAATATAGCAACAAAAAAGATAGGAGTTTTGTGGTGAAAAAGAGATTCCAAGAGTATTACCCTCTAAGTTCAGTTTAGTGGAACAAGTGAGAAGCACTAAGAGGGCCCAACTTAACTAGGTTTTAAACACTATCCACCACCACGTGCATCAGAGCCAACGTCTCTACGAAAAATTTGGTAGGGCTGGTCAAAATGTTCTTCATCATAACATCAATAATGCAGCCAGGTCTCCGTCAAAGTAATGACGTCAAAACAGCTTGAAAGTCAGGATTGCAAGATACCTTTGATTTTAGTTCTTATTCCCCTTACATTTTGACAGAAGAGGGAATATAATTTTTTATACTTGGCTCAACAGAACGCATAATCTCTCCTCCGGGTCCATATATACGTGAAGGCTTTTTACAAGGTAGAAATTCGTGTGCAAGAAGAAATAGAATCGAATACAGCTGCAATTGTTACGAATTTAGAAGAGGAAGCCTGTGCGAACGACCAGAATTAATAAGTTCGCAATTAATTGGAACGGAGGAACCGACACTATACTTTGCACGAACAAAATCTATAAGGACATTAGCCAAACTAGTAGAATCAAGTCGGGAGATAAAATAAATTTTGGCCTGTTGTGCTACCCTCACTGTTTACACTGCTTTAGAAATCCTATCGCAACCCCCGGACATGCCGGGCTGAATAGATGTGCGCCGGGGTCATTATCGAGTGGGAGGTGAGTCAATGTGATGGTCCCTGTGACGCTTGCGGTCCGCCCTATGAGCCGCTGGAGGTATAGGAACAGGCAATTTCCCAGTTAGAGCGTTCGACCGCCTCATGCAAGTTAAACGTTATACACAGAAATCCTTCGCGCATGGTATGCGACGTCCAGCGATAATATGAGACAGGTAGGGGATTCTTTGATATAAAATTATTAATACTGAACTCTAGAATAGAAAAATAAATATAATATTTTTGATATGAAATTGAATATGCAAGAATTATGATTTTGGTAGTCTCGCGGTTATGCAGTGTCATCGACGATAAGTGTTTACAAAGCACCAGTTGGGATGCCCCCGGGTCCTGGAGCTTTTGCATGCCTTGCATGAATTAGGCAAAGATTTAAATTAATTTTTGTTAGTTAATTTTTACTCTTTAATCGTTTTATCGACAGCCTTACCTTTGATTTCACTGCGGGTCCAAACGGAGTGCCTCCGGCGGTGGTTAAGTCATGTTCCGGGACTTTGGTTGTTCCCTTGCGCATTCTTTTTCAAAAGTCTCTCAGTAGCGGAAGTTTTCCAAAAATATGGAAAACCTTCTTCATCATACCTATTCACAAAAAAGGTAATAGAAACGAGATTTCTAATTACAGACCTATAGCTAAATAGTCTTGTATACCTAAACTGTTTATTCCTAGTTGTCTCCACAATGCAAAAGTGTTCTCTCGGCTGCTCAGCATGGTTTTATATCAGGTAGGTCTACTACCACAAACTTACTTGAATTCACCTCTAATACCATTACAGGTTTTTTGTAAAAATCTGCAAACAGACTGTATTTATACAGATTTCAGCAAAGCGTTTGACAAATTGTCGCATTCAGTCATTATGCTCAAGTTGAATAAACTAGGGTTTCCTAGTTTACTGTTGGAATGGATCCGCTCGTATCTATCTGAAAGATACTATCAGGTTCTTTTCCGTGGTTCCCAGTCAAGGGGGATAGAGGCCACATCTGGGGTTCCTCAGGGTAGCCACCTTGGTCCGCTAATTTTTATCTTTTCAATTGACGATGTTGTGCATCTTTTAAGGCATTCTAAGGTGTTAATTTATGCTGACGACATGGAGATTTTTTCCTTCATCAATGATTTTAGTGCCTGTTCTTCCCTTCAGGAGAACTTGAATACCTTTTATTCGTGGTGCGGACATAATGACTTGGACTTAACATAAGTAAATGCGAGGTCATGTCATTCTGTAGAAAGCGTGATTATATTTCCTACGACTACACATTTTCTACAAACAATATTCCTCGCGTTCAGTCTGTCAACGATATAGGTGTGAAGCTTGACTCCAAGCTTGATTTCGCTTCCCATATTAACTATGCTGCTTCTAAGGGTAATTCCATGCTGGGCTTCATTAAACGCTGGTCCAAAGAGTTCTCTGATCCTCGGGTATCTTTAATATTGTATAACTCGTTCGTCCGACCACTTGAGCACGCTTCCCAGGTGTGGAATCCTTCCTATCCACAGCAATCGCATCGAGTCTGTTCAGCGCAGATTCATTAGATTTGCGCTTAGAAATCTCCCAATGATCCTTCCACCGTATCGCGAGAGGCTTAATCTTCTTGGCATGACTTCCTTGGAAAGTCGACGCAAGGTTGCCGAGATAGTTTTTATCCACCAGCTTCTGAATTTCAATATCGACTTTGCGGAACTCCGTGGTAGGGTGTCGTTTAGGAGTAATAGCCGCAACTTGAGGGGTGTTATTAACGAACAAACGCAATTGTCGTTCCATGCAATAATTGTGTCCTTTCATATTGTCAATCAACTCTTTACTGCGGCGCTCGTCCATTTACGCACTTGTGTGGTATTGGAGTATCGAAGTTGCTATTTCTATCGCTCATTTCACAAAAGTTCTTTAAGGTATTGCCTAAGCTCAGGAGCCAACCGTATGAGGCGAAGGGAAATTTTTAGGGTAGACAAGATTGCCAAATTTTAACTTTACAATTTTACTATGAACCATTCCACTGGCTTCACAAGTACAATTCTTGTCAGTAGAATTACCTCAACCACTGGTACCCGCATAAATAATCGTGTGCTTGTAATTGACTAGTGATTCTTTGAGAATTATTGAAGTCAATTCGACTACTCGATCTATGCTAATTCATTAAGTGATGGATTACTAAATACTGTTGCTGTTTTGATTTCTGGAGTTAATTTCCAAATGCATGGCTTTGCTGCTAAATTCAAATATGGTTATGGTTCCCCTTTGTTCCAATGGTACTGCTTTACAAAATACCACTACTGTTAATGACCACTGATCTCTCTCAGATGATAATTCATTTTTCTCTGATCCTAAAAATGTTGAGACATCTGTTTGCGTCGGTATATCATGTAATGTTCGCAGTGAAATTAGCTCACTAAATGTGAATATGCTGTAAAAATGTGAACCTGCTTAGTTTCTATATTCTTGCTACCCAAGCTAATTGAGTTGTAAGATGTATCCTCCTTAAGGACGACCACATACACACTACGCACTTTTGGATTAGCTTTATCCGATCGTGCAAGTTGGAGCAGTTTTCAGATTTACCCGATGTTTTCCACACACTACTGACGTTGTTGTTACCAATTTTGCGTGATAAAAAGATGGATCGGATTTTTTGTTGATAGCAACCCATGACAAAATTGAAGGAACGAGGCGGGAAGCTCCCACACACGTTCGCTCCAGAGTTGAACGATTCGGGTAAAATTTCAAGACTAGTTAGAAATCTTTTTCAACGATTGAGTAAATCTTTAAAAAAGTTCGTAGTGTGTGGTCAGCCTAAGACTTGGGTAGGAAACAATGAAAGAAGCTATAACTGGTTTAGACCATTACGTAATATGTTGGGAAGAATTGAGTATAATGTAAGTAGTGAATTTTCCGGGGTTGCCGCAAATTCGCCAGGCCATCCCACTATTCACAATCTGTCGTCACATCCTTTAGCACTGCATTAATGCCTAGGGAGAAGCTTTGTTTAAAGTATATATAAGTTGCGTTTTTTGGCAGCAGAGTATAGAGTTATCCGTTATTTTACGGAGTAAAAAGTAGTTTACTAAAGTAAGTTTACTAATAAGTTTACTCGGTTATATAAGTCTTCTACGGGAAAATAGATGGCGTTTATTGAAAGCTTTCGTGCTGGTCATAGCAACTAAAATACAAGTGTGGATAAAATTGACATTCAGATAAACTTCAAGCTAATAACGATCTTTACTTAGAAAAAAATAGCAGCGGTTATTTTAAGCTTTCATAACTCCATTGCCCAAAATTAAAGCTATACACAAATAAATGAAGGTAAATTGTACGCTAAAAGTTTTAATTTTGGAATAGGGACATCAATCTTAGGCATAGAGAAATTATCAACTAGAGGTCCATTTCCATACAGAAAAACGGTCAGAAAGCTTTTGCTTTTATTGGTCCTAATGTAGTACTACCTTATGTTCAAGAATTTCATCATTAATTCAATAGCATTCTCTCCTTAGCTCGCTGCAATCGACTGTTTTGAACTTTCATCTTCATGTGATAATTTTTCTATGCTGATATCTTATATATACGTCGATATTTTAATTTTAATAAAGTACGTATGCACCAAAGGACCTCGCACTTTTTTGTGTAATTTAGTTCTAGGCGAAATTGGTTGAAATCGACATAATGTTGGAGAATTCGGTACTTTGATTAAAAGCCTCAAGCTATATTAGATTCATTCATAATAAAAAATGACACAAGAGCTGCTTTTAGGCAGATAGATATATCTATGGAAACGATCGATTTCTTTCTGTTGATATCAAGAGTAAAGTGCTTGCTCTAATCTGTGAGTCTTTCCACCATTTTGATATTGCATAGTCACATCAATCCAGTTGACATCCGGAACAGTTAGGGGAACGGAGCCAAGTGTTCTCTGTTCGACATTCGCACCACCTGCCACTTTTTTCCCCTTTTGCCACCTGTGTACCGTTTTTTTTAATTTTAATTATTTATTTATGGCTTATTTATTTCAAGTATAACTTTCACAATTTTCTTTTACAGACACATTTGTTGTCATAAGATTTTTCACGGAGTCTTGTATATGAAAAGATAATTTTGAAAACATCGGTAAGAAATATCCGTTTCGAGGTAACAGTTTCGACCTGACCGTATACGGCCAGTTTTTCTAACAGAAGATGTTGGACACTGGGGTATCCTTGGTCTTCCAAGCCAACAGGTTGAAATCGGAATCGTGGGAGAGTTTCTTCTTAAAGCACACAACAAAATCTTCATTTATGTGTTGTGTGTTTTGTAAAAAATGAAAAACGTAAATTTTGTAGATACTTTTATACTGAACAATTTTTAGGAACATGAAGATTGTACACAATCTAGCACTAGAACAGGGAAAGAAAATTCCTATTTAACAAATAAAGAAATTAAAACATAAAATATATAATCAGCCTTAGGCTGACTACATATTTGATACCCTATATGATATAAATATAATTCATTTCATGAAACTCTTCTACTTCTCTTTTTAGAGTGATAGGTTTCTTCCTTTTCGAATTATGTCCAATAATCCAAAAATCCAATATGGCGGCCCGACCAACGAGTAGGGGAATATGAGCTATTTTCATTTTATTGGTCAAATGTCTCCTTACTAAATTTGAGAGCTGTACGTTATTTCCTATTTGAATTATGCCCAATAATCCAAAAATTCATTATGACGGCCTATTGAACGAGTGGGGGGATTCGACCCATTTTCGAACTTAGATCTACAAATTTTCTGAAAATAACATATACGAAATTTTAGCCTGCTAGCTCAATTCGTTTTCGAGTTATCGTGTATACAGAGGGACGGTCGGACGGACGGACGGACAGACGGACATGCTTAAATCGATTTGTTTTCACATTCCGAGCGTATGTATATAATTCATTCTGCTCTAGCATTATTTGTTCTATGCGTTACAAACGTTGGATCAAAACTAATATACGCTATCATATAGGCTATAAAGATTCATATTGCAACCTCTGAAAGGGTTCTCCGATTTAGTATATTTTCTGTTTTGTTATTTCAATTTTAATAAAGCATCTGTGTAACAAACTGAAATTATCTACTTCAAAAAATGTTAGCTTTAGAAGAGAAGGCTATTTTTATACCCTGGATGTAGTGTTTTATAGTTTTGAGGAAACGTATGTAACGCATAAAAATATCTATAATACACAGAAATAAACTAATCTTGGGAGCAAAAAGATGTCCGTCTGTTTGGCTGCTCGCGCGTTATTTCGAGAATGCTTTAAGCTAGAGAAGAAAACAAGTATAGGGCATATAAATATACATGTTTTGCAACTTTTAAGTACTATTAATATGTGAAATCTTCCCCTGTACCTATTAGGATTTCGATTTTCATACGTGGCGTATTAAGTTGTAAAATGCAATCGTAACCATAAGACCGAAATTCGAAAATCGGCGACTTTATTTTACTAGACGATTGCAGGGTGAGAGGGTGTTAAAAAGTGCAATTCAAAATAAGAGGACTAGATAAATTATTTGTGTGTATGGTCTCAAATGAAGGTGGAGATGACCTCTAAACGATACTGTAATGACATGTAGTAGTTGCAGGGAGAGGAATGTTCAAAAATTCAGCCGAAAGGTGAAAGGGCTGATATCTTGGGAACTAGGCAAGATATCGGCGTGCGTGTGGTCTCATATAAAGGGCAGATGCATTCCCAATGCAGTAGTACAATAAAATCTAGTGTTGTATGCGACAATGTTCTATGCGGCCTTATTAAGTTCCTAAGGTATCAGCCTTTTTACTTTTAAATTCCATTTTTGAGCACCCCCTCGCACTGAAACTACTCGATTTTATTGTACTATCGCGTAGGAAATGCATCTCGCACTTTGTAGAAATATATACCTTTAAAGAACATTTTTTTAAGGAGAAAAACACACTTGTTTAATTCCACTGTTTAATATGATTTTCACAACGCTTTTTGCCATATACATAAATAATTAAATCTTTTCTTCCTAGATTGATAAATTCCTTGCTTTCATACTGGTACTGGAAATTCGCTTGAGAAGTGAAATATTCAAAGAAAATGAGGAACATATTTTATAATATTTTGCATTACTTCAATAAAATTAGTTCATGTATAGACGCTGATAAATTCATTCTATTTTACTTCAGAAAAAGGAGTTTTCTTGGCTATTCGCATAATCTAACGAAATAGCACTAATGTATGTAATGATTTATTTCATTTACTTTTTAAAATTTCATTCCTGTCTTGTAGGTACAGAAATTATATTTTCATGTCTAAATTGATGCTATTAATCAAGAAAAAATGAAGACAAGTGCGTGTCGGGCCACGCGCAGTGTAGGGTTCCGTAGTTGCCCGTCACAATATGCGGATTTAGAAGGGAGCTTTTTGTTTGATACTATGAACATATTAATTGAGTTCACGGTATAACGGCTAACAACATCTACAGTAGTGATGGCGATATTTCGAAAAAATGAATCGATTCTCAAAATTCGATACCAAAAGTGATGATATCGATACGTGAAAAGAATCGTTTAGAAAGATATCGATCTTCGAAAATCGATTCATTTCGATGGAAAAGGAGAAATGAAGCCAATGAACTAATAACTAAAAGAACGACTATAAGACAGGTCAATGAAGCACTTTTTCAACTAGTGTGCATGTATTCAACCACAAACTCAAGTTTTCAAAGTGTAGTGTCTTCTTCTTACCTAGTGTACTTATGTATTGGAAATTTGCCTCATGAGGTGCTTCACTCATGTACAGAACAAATACACGTTATAGCCGTTCGTTTTAGTTATTAATTCGTTGGATTGCAGCAGTCAAAGAATTTTCACGATTTCACCATTTAACTAGGTTGAAATTTCTATGACAGTTTATTTTCAACTATCAGCGGTGAATACGCTTACAAGCGGGACTTGATTCGATATGATTTCGCAGAAAATGTATCGATTCACGTGGATCGATTCGAATCAAAAAAGGGATAAAAAAATCGATTTTTTTGAAAAAGTGAATCGATACGAAAGAAAATCGATACAATATCGCC
>QYTT01078263.1:0-12927 GCA_006980735.1 Dasypogon diadema | reverse complement strand
GAACTTTGCCTTTTTGAATGAATTTATTTATTTTCCCAAGAGATCTAGAGACTAGTTGAAGTCCATTTTATAACATAAATGCGAACTCACTTTATGCTATCATATTTTTCACAAACGTAGCCAAATAGCTTTTTAACTATGTATTATTAAATAGTTGAATAACAAAGCAGCACTAGAAGTGCATTAATGATAAGATGATGTTCACACATGATGTGAGTTAGGCAGGATGGATGTATACAGCGTTGATGGGTGAAATTATAAATTTGTTGGATCCGATTACAAAAGTTCAAGGGTGTGAAACTGATTGGTGTTATTAAAATATCACACTGATATTTATCTCAATAAAAAAAAGGTCTGCAACTCTTATCCAGAAGCGATTTCCTAAACGTGTTTTTAGGCCAAGATGCTTAGGTGAAGATTACTACTTTTAAGTTAATTATTGGGTAGAATATTAGAGCATAGAGTGCCAGCATCCATAACGCACTGTCATTTTGTTGCATGGATGAAAATTACAAAAACAGTTGTAATTTACGAGTTTCACTTTTACTTTAAACTATAATTATACCATATTAGAGTATAATCAGCAAATTTACTCACCTGTTTGTAGCTTTGGTGGACTTTCTGAAAAGAAAGAAAATAAATCTTTAATATGCAATCTCAAATTTAATTATAATTACAGGCCTGAGTTTGTATATAACTAATACATAACTGCGGCTTAGCCACTATAGCAGCGTTTTGTGATAAATGATATTCCCAGAAATAACAAGGAAATGTAGCGAATGTAAAATAAAAATTAAAATTCCACCACCAAAGGAAAATGAACAAAAAGTCGAGGAATTTAAAATTAATGTCAAACAAAATTCCTAAAAAATTTCCGACACTCAGATTAATTTAAAAGCGGGAAAAATATCCAGAGTTCTATTCTGCCGTGTTAACTCAAAACGACGTATCTACACCTTTGGTCGCGTTTTCCGTTTAATATCACGTTTAAGATATTTGTATACGTTACTATTTTTTGGAACATAACTATTACATACGATTAATTACGCCAGACCGAGAAAAGATAATTTTTATTTTTTATAAATAAAAACTGACAAAGTTCATGTAGTAAGCTTTCGAAGGAGTTACGCGATTTGGTTCAATTTCTCTCATAGTTTAATTTTAATAAATTATCTGTGTGCCAAATTTGATCCATTTATCCTATATTTGGGCAGAAAAGGCTTATAATAACATTATATAGGTAATAAAAAATATATACCTATACTCTATATGAGCTAATATACCCTATAGCTTTAATCCATGGCACCAATAATGCTAGAGCAGAATGAATATACATATGCTCAGAATGTGAAAACAAATCGATTTAAGCATGTCTGTCTGTCTGTCTGTCTGTCTGTCTGTCTGTCTGTCCGTCCGTCCGTCCGACCGTCCCTCTGTATACACGATAACTCCACGATAACTAGAAGGCCGAAATTTGGTATATATTACTTTCAGAAATTTTGTAGATCGGAGTTTGAAAATGGGGTGAATCACCCCCACTCCGTCAATAGGCCAACATATTGAATTTTGAATTATTGGGCATAATTCAAATAGGGAACAACGTATAGCTCTCAAATTTAGTAAGGAGCAGTTTTATGAGACAAAAATAGCTCATATTCCCCTGGCCGGGCTACCATATTGGATTTTTGGATTATTGGACATAATTCGAAGGGAAAGCAACCTATCACTTTGAAATTTTGTATAGATGCGTTTTATGAGACTCCAAGTCAGAAAAACGAAAATAGGCCACGTCTCCCCACTCCTTCGTTTCGCCAACATATTGAATTTCCAGATTATTGGACATAACTAGAAAGGGAATCAACCTATCACTTTAAAAGCTTGCAGAGATGAGTTTTATAAGATTCCAAGTCAGAAAGACAAAAATAAGCCATGCCCCCACTCATCAGGGAATCAAGTAAATTATATATTTTATGTCTTTCAATATCCTGCATGCTCCAGTAAATGAAGGCTTATGCAATTTTTTTTATTTAAAGCGCACTGAAGCACAATAAAAATTAGGGAATGGTTCTATTTTACTGGGATTATTTTTATTTTGACCACGGTTTTGCACTAATCTCACATTCTGCTCTGCACCACCCTCTCTCAAAACTCTTCCCTTCCTGCTAATTTATGTTTCAAAATTTTCGTAATTAAATACAAATAAAACCTTTCACGGTTTTATTTGTATTTAACCTTTCAAGGTTTCATTACTTCAGGACCAAAGGTGAGTATGTAATGGGACAATGTCAGACAGGGGTTCGGTATCGAAATCGATACTTTACTCATGTTAGTATTTTTGTTTCGATACTTGTAAAAATGTATCGATACCGCACTTTCGATACTTTTACTAATATCGGTACTTTCCCTTCGGTATCGAATAGAAGTATCGAATGTTTATGTTTATACTCCTGTTCCCAAGTCAAAATTTCAATGTAAATGTGCAGTGTAAATCGTCAAGTTACGTATTTAAGTATCACAAATCACAATACCGTGGAAACAGATAATATAAAGCAATTTCTTGAGTTGTTAAAAATACTAGAATACGCGACTAAGGCATTGTCAGGAGATGCAACAGGATAAGTTATTTCCGTAGTAAATTGTATAAAAGCTCAGATAAACAAAGTTGATTCTAATAACAACGAATTTATTAAAGTCGCAAAAACTACATTGTTAACCGAAATAAGTCGTCGTTTCGGGGGAATTGAAAAATGTTTTTTAGTGGCCGTCTCATAAGTTTTAGATCCAAGGTTTAAATCTCTTCACTTTCCCGTTCCAGTCTCATGTTCCAGAGCCATTGCAAATATAAGAAAAGAAATAAAATGTTTAGAAGAAAATCCTGCGGACGGAGATAGCGAAGAGAGTGATGTTCAGCCTAGTCCTCTGCATGAGTATGATTTCTGGAATCATCATAAAACGTTAGCCCATTCTAGGAACAGACTGAAAAAGGATTGTGAAGGAGATGAACTTAGTGTTTATTTATCTAATCCGCTTTCTGCTTTAAGTGCAAACCCAATAATTTTATGGGAGGAAATGAAATTTGTGTTTTTCCTACCCTATTCAAATTTGCAATAAAATACATTATTATTCCTGCTACATCTGTTCCCCCAAAACGATTATTTTCAAAATCAGGAGCAACTTTGAGTAAAACTAGAAATCGCCTGATAGGTAAAGGAATCAAGAAATTGTTGTTTTTGAGTGATTGCTTGTTAGAAGAATGAAGTCTCTAAAAGTCTGAATAAAACAACATGAAAGAAGTATTTTTTCCATAAATTTTCCATAATTTTCCGTAGGAAGAACAAGTGTTTTTTTCGATATATCAAATGAGTGTGGAGTTGGTGTGGTATCTGAGCAACAGGAGCTGGCCGGGCAGGTCAGAACTGAGACTTAAGCGAGCATCATCCTCTAGACTGAACCAGCCGGGAGATCTCTCAGGAGGCGTGAGAGTATCCTTATCGACTTCACACTCAGCCCTGTTCCGAGGCTGGTGGAAGCTAAGAGGGGCTCTCACTCCCAGGAGGCCTCATCATGGAACTTGCCGTAATGAAAGGCGAATATCCATGTTGAAATGTAGTCGGCAGAAATGACAAACATACATACATATTTTCGAAAAGCACCTTCTTAAAAAATCTTCGTTTTTAAAATTCTTGCATAGAATCTCTTCTTAATGTTCAACTTTTATTTTTTTAATATTTAAAAATGCACTTTTAAAATTATATTTTAAAAACTGAATTTTATTTAAATTATTCCAATTGACACTTTCCTATTTTATTAAAATTTCTCAACTAAAGGAAATACTTTCTATTCTGAGCTTTTTGGAAATCTATCTAAATTTTATTGAACGCTTTTTTTTCCTTGACACAAACAATATTTCAGTGTAGACTCAATTTTACTGAAAGTTTTATGCAAAGTAGATGTGTGTCTGAGATGAATGAAAGTTTATTTTTCAAAGTGTTCGTGTTCTAGTTGAAACATTATTCATTCATTTCTTCGACCTGAATTTTAAAATAGATAAATTTATTATTCGTAACTTAACGACGATGAATATAAAAAGTAAAAGAAAATATAGCTAACCACTACAGAAGTCCTCCTGGAGAGCTCGCTCCTGCAGCCTCCAGGACAGGTTCTGTCACTCCCAGGATGCTCCGGTTCATATGCTTCGGAGGGGTTAGTTAGTTAGTTGGCTATGCGGGAATGATGGTGTGGATTCATGGAAGTACCGTCGCCTGTTCAGGATGTCCATCACAAAAGAGAAGATCGTGCCGGGAAAGGATAGAGGAAGAGAAAGAAGGAGGAGGGGGGAACAGGAATAGAAAAAGGAAAAAGAGAAAAAGAGAAAAAAAATACGGAATGAGAAATAGGAGAAATAAAAAAAAATAAAAGGGGTAAAAATACAAAAAAAAGAAAGCGGGGAAGGGTTATCCGGGGTCTAATGGAGGCGACCCCTCCTTGACCATTGCCCCAACCAACCCGTAACGTCCCCGTGGCTCGGTTTTTGGGGATGTGCCTTTCAGCCCTTGTCGAACCTAGCTGGAAGTCATATCAAAATTTACTAGGGAAACAAAGGGGGTCAGGAAGTCAACGCCTTAACTAATATATTCTTCATAAAAAACAACAAAGAGAATCTTAGCTAGTAATGAGTACACAAGTATACAATAGTTTGAATTCCTCCAATATATCGCAATCCTGTAACGTCTTTAATCCGTTACATCGAAATGAAATTGGGACAAATAGATGTATCGTACGTGATCCAAACTAATATGATTAGACTCATATGTCTAATCTTATCTATGTCTTCGCTTGAGCGAAAATAGTACAGTGCAGGATAAAATTTTCATGTGAAAACAACCTGTGTTAGTACGTACATGGCTACATAGTTGGAATAGTTCTATAATGATTCCACTGTTTCTTAGCCTTTGGTTAACTGCATAATGTCATTGATCTCTTCCTACTTTATCTGTACGGCCGTGATCCGATTTAATTCCACTCAGTATTGATTCGCGACCAGAAATGCGGAAAAATATGATATCTATATCTATTATCTGACGCACATCAAACTGATTCTTGCCACAACTCGCTAAGCTTTATTTTTAATAAATGAGATATAAAAATGTCTACCGTTTATTTCCTCCTAGACATTGTTTTTAGACAAAACAAAAACCTGGTTTTTAAATGTTTGCTTACAAATTCCAATTTAAGAATTACTCTTACCTAAGTACAGATCTAATAGAACAGTAATGCGTCTGAAGGCTGCTTTATATTATTATTCGGGATATCAGGAACTAGAATTCTTCATGACATAGAACCCACCCAATTGGAAAACTGAGTAGGCCTCAGGCCTCTGGGAGGAATATCGAACCAGTTCGGTTTTGTAAACATTCCTGAAAACTTCCCTAAACTTCCATTTGAAGCTATAAAGAAGGAAAACTAGTGGTAGAACGGATATGATGATTTTAGTATACCTTCCTTCCAATGACAACCTATGTAAAAACGAAATTAACTACGAAACGAAGAGGCATTCCTTCTTAACTTCCATAGGAGGCCTTAACTATGCGTAATGAAGGCTTCTTTTTCCAACTGGGAAAAACCAAAAATATCTAATTCTTTGTTTTTTTACTGCACAATGCAAAATGTTTTATTAACCTTAAATTTCTTGGGCTGAAAGTGTATTATCTATAATGAAAAGAAGAAAAGAGGCTTTAATTGGTTTGGACCAATTATGTTATACCCTAGATGTTGGGGAGAAAAGAATGTAATAAGTATATAGTGAATAGTGTTGAATTTCGGCATAAAAAAATATAATTATAAACGAATATGATGTAGTGTTTTGACCTATATGAGGCCAATCAGAAATTATGAGGGTTGCCGGGACAAGGGTAGGCCGGAATAACAAGACTCAGCAAAATTTTATTCAATTTTTATTGTAAAAATTCAATTAATAATTCACAAATAAAAAAGTAAGGAATAATTGTAATAATCTAAATAATAACTCAATTTAACTACAAAATAAAAGGTATGTAATAAAAGACAAAAGAAATGATAACAAACCAAAAAAAGGAACTCAATTTAAATAAGAAAAAAATAGAAAAAACTTCCAAATAATAAAGAAGAAGAAACTGTACTCCGAGGCTTATGTTCCTGGAAGTGGTAATAATTGTATTAATGAGGTTCGAGGGAAAGTTGTGAGACAGCACGACACACGATGATTTGCCGCAGTGACGTCACTAGAAGACCTGTTGTCGAAGATGACGCAGGATGAAATTTAGGGAGAGGTGTGGAAACAGGGTAAGCTGCATAACAAGGAGAAAACTCCGATATATTGAAAACAGTGGTGATTTGGGAAAAACGCACTGAAAACAGTGACAAATTTGGGGATAAGTAGTGCCCCTAAATGCAATTACTGAAAACAGTAAAAATAGTATTAGGAAATACCTTTAAACTTGGAGAAATCTCCTGTAGCACGAGATGTTGCTCGTTCAAACGACTGATAGGCAGTGATTTTGAGTTGCTCGCTTGCCAGTATTTATAGGTCTCCGAATGCAATGCATCAAATGGAGACATGAACAACTGTTCTCTGATTACACTTGGTGTGTGCACTGAAATATAATGGCTGAATTTTACTAGCGTGCATGCTGTTTGCAAGAAGAACAAGCAGCGAAAAAATTTGACAACCGTCGTTCTGTTTATGCCGGGAGGAAATATTTTGGTAGGTATTAGGTAATTGGTTTTAATCACAATAAAATGTTTTGATTTTAGGAAAAACATGTAGGTTGGTTTCTGAGCCTATTAAAATCAGTCTATTAAAATAACTTCATAATCATTTAATAAGTTCAACGTTCCGAATACTCGTGCGCCTCTTCTTCAGGTGCTTTTTAAAGCAATTAACAATTTTAAACTCCTTCACGGCACGTAAACTTTCCATGTTTGGACCTATACCTCTTGAACTTATTTTGTACCCTAGGTAAGTTATTTATTCAAACATAAATTTATATTTATCAAGCCGTAATTTTAAATGGTGCTCTTAGTCTCCGAAGCTATCAGCAGGTCATCAATGTACATCAAAACCTTTCCATTACTTACTAAAGTGATCGTCTAATATTTTCTTTAGCTCAAGTTTTTGACAATAAGCCAATCGTCTCGGACTACAATAGAAGACACCGGTCTTGGTCAAGACTATTTCCATTTCGACTTCTGAATCTTCGCTAAACACATAGTTTTCATTATTGGAGCTATCTTTTAAAATACTATCCAAAAGTTCGTTGTATTCGTACTTAACGTTTTCATCTATGAATAAATTTTCAACTTCCATTTCATTAATATACGAATCGATTGAATGTTATTCTGATTTTCGTTAAAACTTGCATTGGTATCACTTAATAAAATATCATTTTGGCTATTATGCATTGCAAGCTTAGCATTACATTCTCGTAAAAAATCTCGTCCCAATTAACAACATTAAACATCGTGGTACGTAACCCTCATTAAGAAAACTGATCGGACTCTCCGTGTTCAAAATTGTTACAGCTTTGATAGATGCATTGACTTGACCAATTGACTGATTTACGAATTGATAGATGAGCAAAAAGTGAAAATCATTAGCGTTATTAAGGAACTCATAACTACTTCTGCCAGGATTCCGCAAAACTTCCTCCTCTTGCTGCAGGACCATGACTGAAGAAGACGATGAAACCTGTGTAAAATTTGTAGCGATATGTCCAAGTTGACCGCACCCAAAACAGGAAGACTTCACTCTTGTAGGCCTGAGGCAACTGCTACTCACATGCCCACACTCATTGCAGTTAAAACACTTCTGCTTGCAATGTGTTTGCCGGTTACCTTGCTGTTGAGCGTACGTGTTCCCAGGTTGTTTGTTGATTTGTTGAGATGGTGTATATAACTTCATCTTTCCATACTTCCTTAAAGCTTGCTTTAGTTCGATGACATTATTTGCACTGCAGAGTAATTGCTTGTTAACTGCAGGGTCCGGTATTCCACGTATGATGTAGTTCATAAGGTCCTCCTCAATAATATCATCCAGGGTCGAGATTTCTTGCATCTCTAGAACGCACTGCTTTTCTTTCATGACCGTAAAGATTCATGGAAATCCGCCGCAGTGATGCAGCGGTGAAACTCCTTAAGAAAAGTGGATCTCAACACTTTACAAGAATCCTCGAACCCCTGTATCCATCGTTGAATTGAATGTTTATCGCCAGCGCTAAATGTCTGGAGAGATTCTTCAACGTCTCCGAAGGTATAGACTGGGGTGCTTGTAATGTCCGCATTTAAACACAAATCAGACAATCTTCTTTTAGATTTGCAATTTCTTCCTTCTTTTTGATTATATCTCTCAGTCGAGTCAATTTTTGGTCCAAATTTTCGAAACTTAATTTGAGTTATTGATATTCTTGTTGATCGCTTGGCTCAGTTTCGGGTTCCGTACTTTAATCTCTTCTAATCTTAGCTGGGGCTGGCTTTTTAAGCCAACAGACGATTGCCCCATTTCCGACAATTTGTCTTTAAGCTGCTGTACTGTAGCTTTTTGGGTAGCCATGTGATTACTTTAGTTTTTTACTTGTTGCCGTTTACAAAAATTTACAAAGTGCATGCAATTACTCCACCTTTTCGAAAACTTCAGCAACAAATTATCGCTTTCCATCTGAGGATTACTTAAATTTTGGGAGCGACCATGTGCACGGCTAAAATTTTTCCTGGCGCAACCAAATACCAAACGTTCCCACAAAATCTTTGCAAATATACCAAATTATAGTTTTCCATTTCTCATGCATAAAATTGGTATTCTTTGCCACTTTCACAATTTATAACCACCACGTCCACCTGTGGCGGCTCGCGGTTATCCGCTCAATAGTTTGGTTGTGATTTTAAACATTTGTAAGGTTTAGCATTTTGAGTACATGAGCACCTAGTATCTAGGCACTTGATTCAGATCCTTTTTTAATACTTTTCCACGTAGGCGTCCTGATGATTTTTCTATTGTAAAATAAATGAAAATATTTTTCAGTTTTCTAAAAACTTTTAAGATAATCGCATCGCACCTAGACAGTCATTTTTAAAAATAATTTATCCGTGTAATTTCAACTTAGATCTTAAGGATTGTTGAAGATATATTGACTGTAATTTCAACTTTAAATTAAAGCATAAATGAAGAATTATAAAGTGTTGTGAGTGCGAAGAAGAATTTTGAATTTTAGCTTTCTTCCTAATGAAAAAGTTTTGTGAGTGCGGAGAAGAATCCTGAGTTTTGAATCAGTCCAGATCTTCCCCCACACACCTATGCACTTACTATAAACTCGCGGCTTTATGGACCTAACCACTACCCACAGCAAACCAGACTTTATGCGGGTAAAGAAAAAGAACTTCCACCTTTCGCACGGACCTCGCAAAAAGTTTTTCCAACCGAGTTCTTTAAAATGGTACAAAACGCGTTATATCCTACTTCTGAGACTGTAGGGGCATAAAAAATTGAGTTACGGTTTTAAAATGTTTACTCTCCAGACCTCGATACAAGATAAACTCTGATAAAATGGCTACGCTATAACGACTACTAAAAAAGTAATGCATATACAAATAACTAAGCCGACTATTCAGAATCTCTAGCTTAACTGAGACGCAAACAATTGGTTGATCGTCTTTTTTGTTAAATTATTCATCTAAGCGAAATAATGCTACAACTGAGTATTGATTCAAGGGTTATTTGACCTTTAGGTGACCCCTATTGGCTAAGTGAATCACATATTTCAAAGTTAATTTTCACACTGTCTCCATTTTTGGCGTCAAAAATAGAATATTACATTAAAAATATGAAGTTGACCTTGAAGTAACCTCCAAAATTAAACCTGGGTCAAGCTCAAGGTCAATGCCGAATTTCCCTTTGTTGTGTTCCAACTTCGGTCCAAAGAATGTTTCCCCAAAACATTTACTTTTCAAGATATTCTGCCGCACTTTTGCATTTGCTGTACTTTGTGTATTATACAGATATTTGCGGAAGAAAGACATAGGCATACATTGTAAATATTTTTATATGAAACAATATTTTGGTGAGATTACGTATAATATATTATTTTGCGTTTGCCCTGGAAAGGAGGATTTTCATTTAATAAATATAAAATTAAAAAAAACTAACCACTTCACTCATTGTGAAGTATTGAAAATTAAATTCATTATAAATTTAAAGAGGATGAGGAAACTTATCTGCTTTCTGAAAAGTATTGCGATTCGACTAAGGTAGACTCCGAACTATACAATTGCTGCACCACTAAGTGTTTTCTAGTGAGAGTCTGCTGTTGTTGAAGATGGGACCTCGTGAATAATAGCAAACATTCTTCTTAAATTAATTGCAACGCAAATAAATATGATTCATAAAACTTTTATTTACATAAGTAATAGTGTAAGAAAATTACGTAAGTTGTATGCTCAAATTGAATGCAATTTAAAGGTCTATTAAATTTGGACATTCGGTTAGCTCACTTATATGTTAATGATATTTGGTGTGCTGAGCACGATCTGCAGTTTAACATAAAAGCTCACCGTACGACAACTGAATTGACAAAAAGAAGATTAGTCAAACGTGAGTCACGGATTTTATTATCATTTTATTTAAATCAATCAATTACCAAATAATGGAAAGTGGCAAAAGATAACTTGATACTACGAAGTCGCTTTTAATACACTACCCTTGCAAGTTCTGTAATTTAGAAGTTATGCTCAAAACAATAATTGGAATAGAATCAATTGTCAAGTCTACGCTATTAAAGCTCCAGAAAGACGAAGCTGACTTTGTTTTTCATTTCAAAGAACATTCACATTTAGCTGTCAAGGTTATTCCGGATTTAATGATTCCCCAGGATTCCACCTGTGAGAGAAGATTTCAATCTGCTCATAGTAGGTATTATTTGTTGTAAAAGGCAATTGAAAAGATTATTTTGCTGGAACCATACTGACAATTAAAATGTTGACAATATTTGAACGAATTTAAATCCAGATATAATAAATTATAACTCAAGAAAACCTAAAAGTACTGGAACATTCATGTATTCTAAAGACGTATATAAGTGTGAAATTTATAACAAACAAAATTACTAGAACTTTATTTTAATTTATACCATTTTCAAAGTAAATGTCGACTTGTTCATTAATTTTGAGAAATTTTAAAATATAAAGTTACATTTTCCACACTAAATGTCTACTCTTCTAAATTAAATGTCAGCCTGTCTAATTTAAATGTCGACTTGGCCATATACAGGGTGTTCCGGAATTGATGGTACAAATTCAAAGGGCTGATAGTCGATCTAAAATGCAGTCGAAAACTTTACATGACTATGGGCCGAATTTTGATTTGCTTTCGAGATGTGGTGGATTTTATGTTCTCCATGAGTTCAGGTACCTTGATTTATATTTTTAGCCATATTATAAAAGTTCCTTAAGGTAAGTAATACGTTTAACCCTTTTTTAAGCTTATTAAGGGCGTGTTCAAAGTCCATATTCATACAGCACTTTGCTTCAAATATTAGAGAAATATTAACGCAAAAACACTCACGTCAAATATTTCAAACGATTATTTTAATTTTTTAAGTACTTTTTTTCTCCAGTTATAAGAACTAGGAGACCGCTGTTCAATTGCACAAATTGAAGGTATATGAGTGACATAACGTTTTTATTATTATCAAAATGAACACGTAGCGGAAACTGCTACAGAGGTCAATCCTATGGTCCACATAGCACAGCTTAGATGGAAGGAAATTTTTCAGGGAAGAGGAAATCGGAAAATTTTAACCTGACAAATGTTGTAAGCCAAAATTTTTGGCATGAAATTTCTACTGCACAACATCAGTGGCTTCGTAAGTACAATTTTCGAGAATAGAATTGCCTGTGCTCTTTGTAGGAGTCGAAAGACTGCGACCCTGTCTTTTAGCCCGCTCACGCAACGGCATGGCTTATAATAGAAGCATGTAAACATAAAAAAGATTACAGAAAAACAGGAAGCTTTGTTAATTATTTATTTAATTAAATTGAACATAGTCATGCGTCAAAGTTAAGGTACCTTCACTTTTGCTAGACACATTATTTAAATAAGTTTTACCTTATAATTTTATGAGAATTAATTTATTAAAAATTATGGGGAGCTAGAAAAAATGTATAAACTATCAATAACCCCAAAATATTCAATTAAATGACAAGAATAAATTTCATGTTAATCAGAGGATACTGTTATAAGAGACAGAGGTGAAATGTTAAACAGGAAGGGGTAAAAAATTCCATATTAATGTCATTTCATTAAAAAGATGTAGACATAAATAATTGATGATAAGTTAATTTTATTTTACTTGAGAAAGGGATTCATTAAGGGTTTTTTAAGGATTTACCTATTGTGATGAGACAGCGATTTCTATCATTCTCTTAAATATCACCTGTATCGCATATATATATATATATTTTTATAGCTACGCTATTATTGTAAGAAATTTATTGTTTTTATTATTTTGAGTTATTTTACATTACACTGCTTGTTAAGTAATTATTAATTCTAGGAGATCCCTGTGCAATTGCAAAAATTGAAGGTATGTGAGTGACATAACGTTTTTATATGTTCCCTTAATTTGCACCTTAATTTCAAAGCGCGTTTTTTTCAAAGGTGTCCCCTGTAGGCCTAATCCTTCCATGCAAGGAAGCAGTAAAAAGATACTTGCAAAATATTTTACCATGCAGAATAATGAAATGAAAAAAGTTCCAATAAATCCATGTATTGCATACTTATCGGTGGCAAACACCGAACTTAACACCAAAGTTTGCCAGGAACTCAACCCCAAAGTAATGAACACAACCCCGAACTGATGCGGATCAGTGTTGCCACTATAAAATTTCAAGAAAAGCTCG
>QYTT01078258.1:0-23338 GCA_006980735.1 Dasypogon diadema | reverse complement strand
CTTTCCCGATCTTGTTGCTTTGTCATTGTCAGTATTTGTTGTTACGAAAGTTGGCGCGGCTATAGTATCCTGTTCTTGTTTTGACTCTATGGCAACGGTTTGTTCCTTGTGTACTTCTCAAAGATGAATTTGATCTACGTGTCTTCTAGCGATTTGTCCTTCTGAAGCTTCGCAAAAATACGATACCAGACCTGTAACTTCTGCGATACTGGCTGGTAGAGATGTAAAAGTACTGGAAAAAACCGCTTCTTTCAGTTTTTTCCAATTTTATACTGCTTTTTTCATAAAAAGCCGGCTTTTTTCATGCTTCAATCTGCTGTTTAAAAAAGCATGGTGTCACGGTTTTTTACGGCTTTTAACAGCTTTTTACGGCTTTTTTCCTTTGATGGTTGAAATAATAAGGAATTTATTTGTATATTCGGCTGTTTACTAACCTACTCGCATATATGTATTAATATTTCTATTAGAGCTCTGGTATTGAACTACACGTGTACACGAACGTTCGGACTTGGGTTCAGTTCGCTTTTGAAAGCAGGAACCCGAAGGAAACATGTATTGGATACACGTACCTTGAAAACTACACGAACCTTGCAAAAGTTCAAACTAAACGTAATTTACACGAACCTTAACTCATGTTTTGCATACGCGGACCTAGTAAGATTCTTAAAAATACAAGATGTTGGAATATATGATGTGTGAAATGAAAGGAGAAGATTACTTTTATGCAGTAGTGTAATAACAAATACTTGTTGCAGGATGAGAGGGTGGTGAAAAACGCAGTCGAAGTCTAGGAGGGGTTATATATCGGAAACCAGACAAGAATAAGCACGTATGAGGCCTCAAATGAAAGAGAAGATGCGCTCTATGAGATAATTCAACAAGGTGTGATGATTGCAGATTGAGGAGGTGTCAAAAAGCGCAGTTTAAAGATAGAAGGGGCGATATCTCGGGAACTATAGAAGATATCGGTACGTATGTGGTCTCAAATAAAAGGAAGTGATGTCCTTTACGCAGTACTACAATAAAATGCAGTAGTTGCATGGCGAGGGGGTGTTAAAAGGTGCAATAAGAACTTTCAACTGCATTTTTTTAATACCCCTAGCCATGCAACTACAGCATTTTATTGCATTATCGTGTATCACCTCCTTTCATTTGAGATCTCATACGTGCCGCTATCTTGTCTGGTTCCCGAGATATAACCCTTCCTTAATTCGACTGCGTTTTTACCACCCCCTCATCCTGCAACAAGTATTTGTTATAACACTTCTGCATAGAAGCAATCTTCTCCTTTCATTTCACACATCATATTTTCCAACATTTCAACTACCTTAAAAAGGAAGGACGATTAAATTATATCTTCTCCTTTGCTTCCTGTCAACATTATAAAAATTGCAAAATCTCTAATTTTAAATTAATAAAGCAACAAAATTTTGAAAGCGCTTTCCTTCCTTCGTTTATTTACAGGAAAAAAGCAAAAAGCCGCTTTCCTTTTAATGGCATAAAACATAAAAATCCGGCATGCTTTTTTCGTTGCTCGATTAAAGCATGAAAAAGCCTTAAAAACCATAAAAGCCGAAAAAGCCAAAAAACCTGTTGCCACCAAGCGTTATCTTGGGCAACAGGACTGGGAGTGCTTTCTTCACCGAGAGAAGTTCACCAGCCCTCGATGTACTCGATCGCGAAGGGAGAAAAAAAATGCCAAAGCTTATAGTTCACTTATATTTTTATTAGATCTTTTATTTCACTACTTATGTTGAGGATAAGAGGCCTTATCGTGGGTCTGGCGACTCTCTTATCCGTTTTAGGCTTTCAAGTCAACTGGCTTTAATGAACTCTATTTACTTCCCTCGAGGCTATCTTTTATTTCCTTGGGCTTTTCTAATTGGTTCACCTGGAAACGCATTGATTGGCGAAATTTACTAAATTCATTAGTGAATAGGTGGGAATATACAAAATGCATCAATTGCGGGAATCTATATGCAATCGTATGCAGCTCAGTTTTACCAGAAGGGGAAACACGAAAAAAACGCATCGCATTACAAAATTCATGCACAAGTCATTAGCTCATGATCAAAGGTGAATTAGAAGAAGACACCTCATAGCATTGGAGATAGCCAAAGTACATGACCGGCGTTCAATGACCGCACACATGGGTGCATGGTTATGGGCCCGTAGAAATTATTGAGGTAGGGCATGGTTTTATGTTGGTTCATATTACGTACTCTTGAAGTTAATGTTAATACTTATGCGATTACTTTAGGGGGCTTTTGGTGTGTTAACATAATCTGATTGATTAATTATCTAAAATTGTCTCTTAGGAGACGTAATGAGTGGCCACTGATGTGTTAATTAAGATGATAGGCCGCCACTCATTACAAACCGAAGAAAGCAAAGCCGTATTTTGCACTTTTGCATCTCTACTGGCTGGTAACCATATAAGCAGTTGCAAATGGAAACTGTGTCTCTCGTGTTGAAATAACGACACGATGTCTTTTCTACTAAAGCTTCCAATTAGCGTTTTACCCGTTCGGGAATGAGGAGTCGTATGTTGTTTGAACATGAATCGACTGATTTGCATTGTAATATCACTTGCCTATAATGATTTTAAAACTTGTTTGGTATATCCGACCATTCTTTCCACTTGACCGTTACTTGATGGAGCTGTGTATCGATACTTTATCCCGTCTCGAATACAATCTGTAGGGAATAGTTCACGAAATTGCTGAATTGTCTCAGCTGAGGACTGATTTATTAGAGTCATAACATCGACCCATTTCAAATAGGCGTCTTCAACAATACGAAAAACTTTTCCTCCAAAGGGACCTGCAAAATCCATATACATTTTAGACGAGGCTTTTGTACTACTGGTAATGTCTGAACTAGTGCTTTCGATGGATTATTCTTTACTAGCAAGTCTTACATGTTACTAGATATCCGAATATAAATTAACAAAAATTGGGTTGAGATTTTGGACGTCTAGATTTTGGCGGAGGTGACTGTTTGCATACAATTTCGTTGAGAAAATAGAAAAGAACCCTTGATGGAACTCAAGTCAAAATTGAAAAATTTTATTACTTGTTTAAAGTAAGGCAGAAAATTTTTGGATGGGAATTGCTACGAAGTGCCAGCATTTAAAAAATGTTGTGGAGTGTTTCGATTTCGACGGTAAGGAAATCTCATCATCATGGCTGAAGCCTAGTCCGTCTAGCCATGGACACTCAACAAAAAGCCTTCAAAAATTTTGCCATTTATCAGCTTGTTTTTAATTACAAGCACGAATTTTATATGGGAGCAAAAATCAATTTTGCAAAAACCCATACGAGGAAATATTCCTAAATTTTCATAAGCTTCTGAATTAAATAAAGAAAATCCTTATTCAAAATTCTTCAATATATCTTTTGTTTAACAATGAAAGTAGTACAAAAATGAATACTCAAATTAATGGTATATTTTCAGATTTAAATTTAGAATATCAAAAAATCTTTACATTTTTTAGTCACCTTTACAAATATCATGGTAAAAGTAATTTAACCTACTCATTTTTTATGTATACCCATTTATTTGGGTAAAAAATTAATTTCATTATAATCGCAATACTTTCTCTTTACGAAGTGAAGAACTCACCGTGCCAGTTTTCTTTTTTCTGACTATTTTGGTGTAGAATGATATAAGACAGGATTGTTGTCTGCCTTTGCGTGTTTTGTCTTGTCTTATGCTGTCTTTGTCTCATGCAGTGTGTAATCGGTCTAACTGGGACACCGCCCGATATCTAAAGCAGTAATAGTCACAATAGGTCTGTTTCTTTATTTTCAGTGCAGTGTAGTGTAGTGTTAAAAGGTGCTAGGTGGTGGGGATAACGGCCCCTGAAGTAAGGAAACGCTTTAGTGCTTTCTAAATACCAGATACGAACAAGTGACAGCTCTGTTACATCAAATATCACTTAACCCCATGTGGCACTAAAGTTTAAAATACACCGAGAAATTTTCAGTGAGAAAAACTGCTCGAGGGGAAACTTATTTGACAGCAAATTTCTCCGCTTTTGGTGCGCACTGAAAAATAAAGGAACGTTTTCGTGTTTTTTAGTGCACACCGGTGATCCCTAGTACGAGTAAAGGAACAGAACTAATATATGGCATAAAATTAATGCTGAATTCTTTGCAGCGTCCCAATTTATACACACACACCACACCAGAACTGCCCTGTCACTATTCCTACTTGGTGGAGTCAACTTTCGAAAATGTCAGCTCCCGATTGTGCTCCGTTTTTCTATGACTTAAAAAAATCAAGTAGACAAATACGGTGGGGTTACCATGAAAAATAGTTGCCTCTCAAGAGAAAACTCCAGAAGATTTTGGGTGCAGGGGTTTGCGATTAGCTGCGGCACCGGACTACAATAAGGTGGGAAAAAATATATTGGCAGAATCCATTCCGATGTGGTGGCTACAACAAAATTCGAAAAAACAACAGATTCTGATGTGGTGCACACTCTAGGGCGTAGAAACGAACTCACAATAAAAATGTTATAGTGAAAGGTAAATAACCGACAAATTTGATGCACACGAATCAACTCGCATGAAATGTTGAGAAGATAGAAAAGAATCAATCGTGTTGTAAATTTGATAGCTTTGGTACTTGCCGGGTAATAGTAATAGTTATCTCCCTGCTCTAAGGATTTGAATAAAGTCTCCACTCGTACATCATTATTTATGACAATGAATCATTTAAATTATTTCCACCTTTATTAAATACCATAATTTTATATTATTTTTATAGTAAAATTAAGAGTTGCATAAAATTTGATGTACAATATATGGAATTGGAATGGTAAACTGTGCCATGCTTTAAGCACGTATAATTTATATATTTTATTAGATTAATTTTATAGATATTGGAAAAGGAAATTATAAAAGCTTAAATATATTTCAGCCCTGAAGGCTTTGACGAAGGTGAATTTGCAGCCAAGGACCACCATATCGTAGCGGAAGTACTGATTGCTGCATGGTCCGCAATTGTTTCTAATACAAGCATTATATGCTATTTATTTGTATTTATAAACCAGGTATTGTTGTGAAAAATTTTTGGATTATAAGATACTGATTTCTAAATTAACATCGCATGATTGCATTACAGATTGCCTCAGCAAGCATTTTGTCCTTACCCTTACCCATTATGGTGTTCATGTGGGGAACCTTAGGAATTCCCCGCCCTAGCAAGTCATTTTGGGTGACATTAATTGCCTACACAGAATGCATCGTTTTAATTAAATGCCTTTTTCAATTTAAAACATTTTGGCTTAAAAATATTAATCTGCCCAATCAACCACTATCTGCAGATAAAATTATAGGAATCCAAGCCCAAGATGATTACGCTATGTATGACTTATTACTGTTGCTCGTTATATTCTTTCACAGGTAGATTAAATAATATTTCGTACATAATTTAGTTAGTATAAAAATTACCTTAGGTATACTTTAAAGTCACAAGGTTTATGGGATACTCATGAACTGGAACCAACCGTACAAAGTGGTACTTATGTTTTGAAGGATGACTTGCCTGAGGATGATGACTCAGGTTCTTTGCCAGAAATGTAAGTTATATTAGTGTAATTAGTAAAATTTAACCCCTTTTACCAAAGAAAAAAATATGTAAAGAACACGGTGAACAGCATCACGGGTAATTTATGATAAAATATGGTTTTATTCCGATATTTATACATATTAAGTAGCTAAGAAATTCATTGCAAGACGGAGATTACAAGAAAATAAAATAAAAGAAAATAATTACAAATTGGTGAAAGCAAAGGTTTTCATTTTATTCAGAAAGGGGTAAAAAATGCGTTCTAATGACTCTGTTACTAGAAAAGTCAATCTTTGAATATATATTTTAGGCGACAAACAGCTATCGTTACTAAGGGACGAGATGCATTAGTTATAACTAAGAAAAAATTAGGTGACACCACAGAAGTGGACGACGTGGATTTGCAAGTATCAAACAGAATTGAAGAGCCCGGAAAATATGTTCCTGAAGTTGTTAAAATAACGTAATTAACTTTTTAATGAAATTGATTTTAGCAATTTACTTCCTTTCTTTTTAGGGGTGCGAAATATCTGTCTCCTGTAACTGATTTTTTCAAAAATCTTCTTTATAAAACACGCTTAACAAAAGACTTATATGCCTTCATGTTTTTGTGTGATTTTATAAATTTTCTGCTATTATTTTTTGGATGCACTTCCTTTGGGGTATTTTATTAATTTTATGCAAAAAGTGTATTTGATAAGAATAAGTTCTTATTTAGCCACAACAAGGAATGGCCGAAGGTGGAGTTAAGGAATATTTTCTTGAAAATAAAGTCCCAATTCCGTTCTTGATTACGTTGTTTGTACAATTCGTTCTTATTGTTATTGATAGAGCTTTGTATTTGAGAAAAGCCTTAAAATTGAAAATTATATTTCACCTATTATCAGTTATTGGTATTCACATATGGCTGTTCTTTATCCTGCCTGCGATTACTGAGAGAAACTTCAATGCATTAGCTCCTCCGGTGATATTTTACTTGATAAAGTGCTTTTATTTCATCTTATCAGCTTATCAAATTACGTGTGGCTATCCGAAAAGAATATTGGGCCATTTCATAACAAGAAGGTACGCGTTGCTAAATTCAATATCATTCAAACTGTAAGTATTGTAACATTAAATTTTGTGTATTTTAAAAAGTTTTTTTTCTTTAGTTACAAATTTGTGCCTTTCTTATATGAGCTAAGAACTTCCCTGGATTGGGTATGCACTGATACTACAATGTCAATGTGGGAATGGTTTAAAATGGAAGACATATTTTCTGAAATATATTTCCTAAAATGTAGTCGAGAGACTGGAAAAGATTTTCCCACTCCTCGGGCCCAAAGGCAGGACATGTCTTCAAAAATAAAGCTTGGAGGAATATATATGCTTTTTTGCTGTGTAATACTTTGGGCTCCTCTAACGCTGTTTGCTATATTTACAGCTGTGGGGGAGTCGAGTATACCAACGCGCGTATCAGTCTCTATGAAAATCGGACCATATGCACCAATATATCAAATGGATACTAGGGATGATATCTTTAGGTAAGTAGAAATATATGTATTACAAAAATTATTTGGTGCTACATAAAATCGACATAAGTACAAATATCGATTTTGAGATTTAAGAAAAATATGATAATTGATTTTGAAAAATATTAATTATTGATTTTGCAGCTTCTCTAACGTAAGCGTAGCAACTTTTGTTACAGGTCGTTGGCAGTTTTTATACCCTAGATGTAGAGTATTATAGCTTTGAGCAAACGTTTGTAATGCATAAAAATATTCGTGATATATTGCCATTATTGGGAGAAGAAAAGAAATCGTTTAATAGATGTTTAATAGAGAACGCCTTAAGCAAGATATTTGAAATTTGGTACACGGCAATGATGCCAACTGCACGGAAATTACCGTGTTCTACGAAAATCTAGAGCTGAACACGGTAACATTCCAAGTGAATGCACGGAGATTTTACCTAACCAGCATCATAAACCAATCTGGTACAAAATTTAAATCTGATCTACTACTTTCCTTCCGATTGTTCTCTGTTTTTGTTCACTATTTTTTTACTAAGCCGTTTACTACTACTAATATCACACGAGGATGAGCAAAACCTCCTAAACTATAAGCCATGAACGTTGAACTCTTTTCTTATGAATGCCTTAAGAAAGCAGAAAGTGGTCCACCGAATTTGTAGGACCACCTTCTCCTATCTTAAAGCGTTCCTAAAAAAAAGAGTTTAATATTCTTGCTCAAGGCCAATCCATGGCTTGCAGTTTAGAAGGCTTTGGGAATAGATAGAGATTTTAGATGTGAATTAGTGACTGTAGCATAGCTAACTGTGTGTTCTTGTTACATCGTAACGGTCGGCCCCGGCAATTGCAAATGGCGGTGAAGGTGAAGAGAGAAAAATTTAACAAAAATATGTATGATTGAAATGAAATTAAATGAACTACATATATGTGCGAATGAAACGCAAGCCTGTTTTTGCCGAATTTTTCTGTTAAATTTTTATATCCTACATGATAGATAGGATATATTAGTTTTGATCCAACGTTTGTAACGTTTCTAACTATCGCACAATATCTATACCTTCAACAGCCTTGCCATGATATTTGAGAGAATTGCTTACAATCAAATTTTCCCTAAAGTTAGATCACTTATATCCGAATGTCAACACGGATTTTTGCCAGGACGCTCAACCACCACTAACTTTGTTCTACTTACCGATGAAATAGCTTCAGCTCTTGATGAAAATACTCAAGTGGACACTATCTACACTGATTTTTCCAAAGCTTTTGATAAAATATCCCATAAAATTATTCTAACCAAATTGTCCCTGCTTGGTTTCCATCATCGCGTGGTTCAAGTCTTATTTGGAAAACAGGAAAAATATTGTTGTCTTGAACGGCTGTAGATCAGATCCCTATAAATTATTATCAGGTGCTCTTCGATTCTTGGACGTTTAATCTTCTTATTTTAGATCAATGATCTTCCTACCTTTATGACAAGTAACTGTACTTTATGCTGATGATGACAAAATATTTTGTGTAATCCGTAGCATTCATGACTGCCATCAACTACAAAATGATATTAAAAGGATTGAAATCTGGTGTGTGAACAATTGCTTAGAGGTTAATATTAGCGATTGCAAAACTATATCCTCTTCTAGAAAGTCCGAACCAATCTTTTTCGACTATAAAATCAACAATATACCTATTCAACGGGCCAGAAGTAAATGATTTAGGTACTTGTGATGGTGAGCTTTACAGTGCTTACGACTTGCTTAAGGCTGAACTCACACTGTATGAGTCAGTTAAGCACAATTTTTTCTTTGGCCATTCTTTTCTGTTGCAAAGCTTAACTTTGTTTGTCTTTGACTAATTCAGGGTGAGCGTTTAGTGAATGTTTGAAAGAAAGAAGTGGTAGCAAAAACCTATGGAGATTTTACAGAGCTTGTGGTGATTACTAACACGTAATTAATTGTGACGTCGATTGGTACAAAATAATAATAGCATTGAACTAGGAGTCTTTATATTTCCATATAAGTTTTGTAGTATACTGAATTGAATTTAAATTGCATTTTGGTGAGAAGTGGAACAAAAATATATATATTTTTAGGTTTAAGGACGAAGATATGTCCCAGCTTCAATCAGCATACATAAAAAATAAGACTGCTATGACTTTTATTACTGGTTATAACCCTCATGATATTGCAGCTGTATCATTACCTTCGTCATCATCTTCCGTATGGCTTATATCACCTCCAGAAAAGAATCATTTGCTTCAAAGTTTACTTCAAAGTAATCACGTTTTTTGTTTCAAGATTTAGATTATATATTTATGTTTTCAGATGGAACTCTAACTTGCCGTTTCATATATTCCATATCACGACTTTCACAGGGTGATAACGAAGACGATGTTCTTAAATTAGTGGCTACTTATAATCTCGGTCCAGATTCTGAAGGCAGAGAAAGTTTGATTGCCATGCTTCAAGGAAAACCTACTAATAGTTTTATTCGAGTCCCAAACATTCTGCCAAAGTTTTTGGAGGTAAGTTATTTAGTCAGTGTATCTGATTACGAAATTATTTCCTTTACTATCGTAAGGCCACGGCTTTGTAGTATACTTGTATAATTTTTAAAGAAGTCTTGTTTTAGAAAATTATATTTTCTCTGATATAAACATGAAAGTAAACACACTTAAAGACGTGTTTATCTGAAATATATTCCGCGAGATTCAAAAAATTCCAGTGTTATTTTGCGCGTATAGAGTTATGACTTGAAAGTAATATGACTATTTATATGCGTGCACCTGTTTAAGAAATACATAACAAAATCGAGAAATAACTGATGATTTTAAAAGAAATAATACAAATGATTGATTTTAATAGAAAAAAGACGACATTTGATTATTGAGATTGGTTTACTTTTTATTTTTAAATTTAACTAAAAAGTTGACTTAAATGTTTTTTTATACCCTATATGATACATAGGGTATATTAATTTTGATGCAACGTTTGTAACGCATACAACCAATAATTCTAGAGCAGAATGTAATATACATATATGCTCAGAATGTGAAAGCAAATCGATTTAAGCATGTCTGTCTGTCCGTCCGTCCGTTCGTTCGTCTTTATACACGATAACTTGAGAACGAATTGAGCTGGAAGGCTGAGATTTCGTATATATTACTTTCAGAAAATTTTCTGATCTAAGTTCCAAAGACCGCCATATTGAATTTTTGGATTGTTGGGTATAATTCAAATAGGGAACAACGTATAGCTCTCAAATTTAGTAAGGAGCAGTTTTATGAGACATTTAACCAATACAATGAAAACCGCTCATATTCCCCCACTCCTTGGTCGTGCCGCCATATTGGATTTTTGAATTATTGGACATAATTCGAAGGGGAAGCAACCTATGACTTTGAAATTTTGCGTAGATGTGTTTTATGGGACTCCAAGTCGTAAAAACGAAAATAGTCCATATCCCCCACTCATATAGGGTATCAAGTAATCAGCCTAAGGCTGATTATATATTTTATTAACTCACTCGAATATCAGCCTGGTGTGTCCCGATACACAAAACCACTGCGACCGATTGCGATATCGGAAACGAACTGTATACCGTGCTACTTACAAATGGTGCTATAGTATGATGTTAACCGTTGTCTTTAAGGGTTTGTAGATTCTTTATCTAAACCAATATGCTTAGGACTTATTGTAAGGAAAATAACCATATTAACCATATTTTGTACTACAGAACATACAATAAAAACAGTTACAATTGTCAAACATAACAGTGGAATCCCTTTGGAGTCGTAATCTTCGGAAATCATTTCAAAATGGTTACAACACAGTCTGAAATGGGCATCTCGTATTTGGAAACTTGAAATAATGCCATAATGTTTTATGGCATTAATTCTCATATTTGCATGACATTAGGGCTTATTCCACTAATTTAATTCTCAACAACTAATAGAATCGTTATGAAAATAGCGAATTGAGAAGTTTGTTATTCTACTGCATCACTCGCTATGCCATAAAACCTACCACAACTTACTCCTCTGCTTCTTCAAAAATATATAAAAACCATTTTCTTTGAAAGCCTGAAAAAGGCCCTAAAATGAAATTCAGGCAACTTCAAGGAATTGCACGCTTCTCGCAGTATTTCTTTTGAACTTTAGCATTTCTCCCCCATGAAAAATTAAAAAAATATAATCATTGAATATTAAAGGGTAAAGGTATGTAATAATATACTTACAAATTCTGGAAATTTTCCAACTTTACAAGGGTAATTAATTGACTATTAAGATTTACACTCATCTTCTTTTAATTAAAATAACTATTGTACAACTTCTTAATAATCTGTTCATTTATAGTTTTCCACTAGATCTTCCCTTTACCGTTGAAATTTATTATATAAGAACTATCAATTTTTAGTTACAACGCCCACATCTACAAAAGAATGAGTTGGCGATATCAATTATGCAAACTAGAGCACCAAATGCAAATTGTAAATGCAATAGCGACAACAAATTACTGCTCGCTATTTAGCGATTCCAAAAATCGTTATCACAGCGACTTTAATAGCGACTTTTAAATAGTAGAATAGGAAATTTGCCAAAAGTAGCTAACGTAGCAATGTGTCGCTGATAGCGCCTCGCTATGATTAGTAGAATAACCCTGATCATTTCATTTTAAAGTTTGAAATAAAGCCATGGACACAATATGACTCGCATTTAGAATGAGATAATACCATATGGTATTATTTCATATGGCCTCATTGCTCGTCCGCAATAAATTCTAGTAATCTTGCAATCCGATTTTTTATTGTAAAATTTTACAAATTTTAGAAATTTGTACATTTAGTCGCTTTAATTACAAATACAAAATTAATAATTGTAAGTTTATTCCTAGGTCAAAAATTCGGGTAAATTAAGACCGATACAATATCTGTTACCAAACAACCAAGGTAAGTGTATAAAATTGTTGTAAGTAGTTGTAAGTAACTTTTTTTTCCTCTCTGAAGAGTACATTGAACTCGTACTTAAACTCTCGATGAAAGGATCAGAGGAAAACAACGTTTTATGGTGGGAAGTTTCCGAAAACTGTAATGATAGTATGCATCGAGGTTATATAACAGATCTACCATTCTCAGAATGTGGATCAACTATAGTCATATATACATTTAATGACAAAAAGTTTCCTAGTACTTTTAGTTGGATAAAGATAGGGAGGTAAATAAATATTAATTCTTATTGAGGCAAGTTAAGAATTATATTTTGATTTCAGTATTATTGGGATGTATACCAGTTACGTACTTGTGGCCTCTAGAATGCTTCGACCAATGTTTTTTGGTTCCACAAGAAATATTATGTTCAACGATCTTCCACATGTTGACAGGATTCTGCAGTTGTGTTTGGATATATATTTGGTAAGTAACAGGGCATATGTGTATATCTGCGAGGTTATTATCTATTAAAATATTGTAAGTTTTCAGTTCTGCATTTTCAAAGCTTAATTTCTCGCCATATTTCATTGCAATTTTGTTCTATTTAAGGTTTTAGATACCTGACTAGTAGAAGAAGGACATTTGATATTTACAGCAAGATCAAAAGAAAAGTGTTGTATACCGCACTTTACAAATATTGATCACAACATCTAGAAATAGTGTAATCTATTGGTGCCTGCAAGTACATATTAAATCACATCTTCGGAACCATTGTATGGAAACCTAACTGATCTTGTTTAATAATTCATTAGGCTTTAATTGGGCGTCGATTTAATTTATGTAGAAGTTCCCACTCAACGAACATCGCCTTTCAAATATGGAGAATAAGGAAAGAGGTTTTCGGAATTGAAATATTTTCTAGCTCAGAAGGCGCACTTTTCACTGTGGAGTCAGGAACCAGTTACGCATTTCTGCATTAAGCGTTCACACATTTCAAAGAAATGTATTAAGATCAGGCGCCCCGACAAGCATGCAAGAGATGTAACTGTTAGTAAGGTTAGATCAATCGATAGGGCAAAAGAAAAAAGAAAATAGTTAGTAATGTTAACAATAATAGTGAGTTGGTCAAAAAATCACAAGACAAGAAAAAAACGATTTTTTAGCGCATTCTTGGGCACATCCAAGTCGAAATGTTCTCCAGCACAGCGTTAACTGCCAAACACATCCGGGTAATAGGCTCATGCTTACCGTAGTTAGTTTTGGGAAAATTAGTATGCAAAAGGGGAACAGCTATCAAATTGCGATTATTAATCCTAAAGCACACCCTACCCCGGAACTCCAAACAGTCGATGTTGGATAAAAACTATATCGGCAACCATGCGTCGCTTTTCCAAGGAAGTCAGACTAATAAGATTAAGCCGTTCATGATAAGGCGGGTAATGAATTCGCGTTGTACGGATTCAATCCGGCCGATTGGAACAGTAAAGAAAGGATGCGTATTCAAATTAGTCTCACGAACGATTTATACAATGTCAAAGAAACCAGCGCTTAATGAAACCGATCATGTAGTTAGCTCTAGATACCGCATAATTAATACGAGAGTCAAGGTCAAACTTCGCATCCAGCTTCACGACAAGGTCATTAATAGATTGAACGCGAGGAATACTGCTTGAAGCAAATTTATAATCATAACTAATAGCAACACGCTTCCTAAAGAACGACATGATCTCCCACTTATTTATGTTGAGCTCTAAGCGGTTGTGACCACACCAAGAGTAAAAAATATTTGCCTTCTTGACGAGAAGTGCAGTCACTGACGTCATTGACAAAGGAGAATATCTTTATATTATTAGCGTAAATTAAAACTCAAGCACTTCAAGAGCTTTACAACGTCGTCAATGGAAAGGACAAAAATAAGAGGACCAAAGTGACTACCCTGAGGCATCCCAGACGTAATCTCTATGACCCTAGACCGAACACCACCAAAAATCACCTAATGGCATCTATCAGAAACATATGAATGGATCCATTTTAAGAGTAAAGTGGGAAATCCAAGCTTCTGTAATTTGAGCATTATGACCGATTGTGACAATTTATCAAAAGCTTCACTGAAGTCTGTAACTTTGTGGTAGTAAACTGGCCCGGTTGGTTGAAAGAATATTTTTATAGTGTGGAGATATCTCAAAACGAACTATAGACTCCGGTATGCAGAACAATTTTGCTACTGGTCTGTAGTTAGAGATCTCACTTCTATTGCACTTTTTGTCAATAAGTACAATAAAGGAGTTTTTCCATAGTTTCGGAAAACAACCGTTACTAAGAGACTTCTTGAAAATAATGCGTAAAGGGATAACCAACGCATCGGAACGTGATTTGATCACTCGCTGGGTGCACTTCGTCAGGACCCAGAGTGAAATCAAAACCTAGCCCGTTGATATTGGTAATAATGATATCATCAGAAATAAACCAAGATATAGCAGCTGCACACACATGTTTGTCAATGTGTGTGAAGTTATCAATCAGCCTAGACAGACGACCGTGTGTCAGTGTCGAAAGTTTTATTTGGTCTTTTTTTATTATTCATGCCTTTTTTTCTTCCCTTTTGCTCTTTTTCTTATCTTTTGAATAGTCACTTCCGCTAAGATACGTTGGATTAAATAATTTGTAGCATTTCGTTAATTAAATATTTTTACAATTATTATCATTATAGGGAAGTATTAAATAAGTAGGCCAGATAGTAATTTCTTTATATTGTTTATATTTACTATTGTTTATGATTTACATGAACTTTAGTTTTTTTTCTATACTTTGCTTTGTTAGTTGTTAGAATTAGAAGTTGGCTATATTGTGTTGAATTCATACCTCTTTTGTGCTTTGTATCATACAATAAAACATTACATTATACATTACGCATTTTCGAAAAATGTGCGAACTTATCGTAATTCTCATATGTGCCGTTACTGGAATGGTCATCGGAAGTCATAGATGTAGGGTAACTGTCAACTTTCCTTTTAATATTGGCAAATTTATAAAATCTGTATATTTTATCACGGATATCGATAATATACCCCTGATAGAGGGTGGACGATTGTGTCTATGGTTTAGCTTTTTAAAGCACAATATGCTGACATTCATTACATGTAAGGATTATATGTTGACAATGCGCTACTCGCGAGTGAAATGGCGCCGTGGATTTCCGCAACTTCAAATTTCTGACGCAAGTTCTTCCAAACATACATAGAAGGCCACGAGAAGTTGGGACCACAATTGTATGCCGAATAGATTGTCATCCATAAGTGATGGGGGATTTGCTAATGAGGTGCTTAGAATTGTAAGGCGAAGCCCATCGTTTAACATATAGAGGATTTCTTTAAATCTGAATGTTGCTTGGAAAAACATTCTACAAGTTACACATTGTAGAAAATTTCATCCTTAACATCGAAGATCTGTTCAGGAACTACTGTCACAAGAGATGTCGACGTAGCGGAAACAGTGTCCCAGTTAAATTACCCAGCGGGCGTTTGGATGGGGGGAGGAAGGGGGCAATGTTCGTTAAGTGGAAACATCTACATGAATGAATAAGTCCATTACCACCTGTAAAACAAGAACCGTACTTGCAGTGATTCCGAAGTTATGATTTAATATGTAGACGACATATCTCCTCCTTCCCCCTCCTCGCTCCCATAAAATAGTTTTTCTTAGATAAAGCCACGGAATCACCCCTTAAAGGATTAGCATCTCATATTGGGAGACCCTGTATATACACAACATCTTCTTGTTTCGAAGTCTGTTCTGTGAACATACTGAGTTTATGTATGGCCCTTTTGAAATCAGGACTTCGTCTTCGTCTTCTTCTCGTTATAACAATAAGTGACGTAATGTCAAGGCGAGCCCGTCCGATTTCAAATCTACGATAATTAAATCACAGGATTGCTTTGCGATGAAGTTAACTATTGAGTTGACTTGCATGTGCTTTTGACAGTAGTTGGCAAATTAATCCGGAATAGTTTTCTTGTCTTCCTACAAAATTTTATAATCGCTAAGTGCCTGATGTCGCATCTTGTTATAGCAAGATAAAGATGAGAATAAAGACTTTGGTTCGGAAAGGCCCTATATTTACTTTTACACTCAATGATATGCCCGCTATTCAGATATCATAATTATTGATTTGCCCTCAATAGATTTTTATGTTTAATAGATAATTATACTAGGCTTTTACTAAATTATTATTTTCTTCCTTTTAATCATTTATCGAGCTAGTCAGGCACCGACAACAGAACTTTCTTAATCGCCTTCCCGAAAAATAATAATAATAATGATAGTAATAAAATAGTATAAAAATTTGTATGAATATAGAGTGTACAGATTCAGAAGACTCGATGCTAAATTATGTCTCATGCAGCTTAAATTAATTTCTTAAAGTGATGCTAAACTTAGGAAGTAGTATATTCTCTATGCTGTTCACATAATTTTTTTTCTTTTTCTTTACTAGGTGCGTGAAGCAAAGGAATTTGCACTTGAGGAAGATTTGTTTGCTAAATTAATATTCCTATATCGGTCTCCTGAAACTATGATAAAATGGACCCGACCCAAAAGACAGAGGACAGAAGGTGGCGAAGAGCAAGATACCGAATCTAGGTCAAGTGTACGACCCGAATAGTTGAGAGTTCTCACCACCGAGGAAACAATTCAGGGATTTAGAGCATTTTATAATTAATTTAAAAGCAAATTTTGATAATAGGATTTCGTAACTGAAAACTTAATGATTAGATAACTGCAATTACAAGTTACGTGTCAATATACTGAATTTAATTTAAGAAATGTTGCGTCCAGATTTTATAATTTATCGCTCCGTATAGTTAAATTATTTATATTTTAAAATTTGTTATGTAGAAAATGGCATTTGATTTTGAATAAACATGCAAATTATTACATTTATTTATTTATTATTTCATCAAAGAACTGATTACTGAACAAAAAAAATAAAAACAAATTAACCCCAACGAAGCTGATCTCTGACCTGTCTTCTCGTTAAATGAAAATCGATACAATAATAGGAAGAGTTAAAAAGGCGCGACATTGACGACAGAGGCTCATGCATGCCATGGAAAAAGTCCCGACCTCTCAGAGTGCAGCATACAGCATACAGTGAAAACAATCTTGTAATCATTACGCCTATTCTGGAGAGTAACCAGGGAAATGGGTCTAAGCCTGTTCGAGTAAGGAGGCAGGAATAAAGAATTGTTCCAGAGAAGACCGCGAAGAGCAAACCTGACAGCCTCGATACGGCCAATATGAACTGCCTAATACGGAGACCGAACCGAGCTGGCATGCTCCAAAATGGGTCTCACAAAGGTACAGTAAAGGATCCTGGAAATGTGCGGATCATTGAATTGTTTGCACCATCTTTTAATGAAACCGAGGGTAGCATTAGCTTAAATCTTTGAGGCATTGGTTTGTGACGTCCTGTACTTTCATTGCAAGCCTTTCTTGCGTTCATTCCAGCATGGGTTGCTAAAAGGTAAGTCTGCTACCACCAACCTTATGGAATTCTCTAATTATTGCTTAAATGTTATTGAGGACGGTAAGCAGGTCGACTGCATTTTTACCGATTTCCGTAAGGCTTTCGACAGAATTAATCACAGAATTTTGCTTGGCAAGCTGTCCCTTCTGGGCTTTCCTCCGTTGTTTGTCAAACGGTTGGGTTCCTATTTATCTCAGCGTACTCAGCATGTCCTTGACTAACTCCAGAATTCTGTGTTACGCTGACGATGCCAAGATTTTCCGCGTTGTTACGAGTGAGCGTGATTGTGCCCTTTTAAACTCGGACCTAGACGCTTTTTATAAATGGTGTGTATTGAATCTTCTCCCTTTAAACATCAGCAAATGCACTTTTATGTCATTTTCACGCAGAAGGAATACCTTTTCCTTTAGTTACTGCTTAAATGGCTGCTCTTTGACTCGACTGGACCAGGTTAAGGATTTGGGTGTATGGCTAAACAGCCGTTTTACTTTCCGAGTGATGTACATGTACCTACTCCTCTTTTCGAATTATTTTCGTTGGCGTATATGCATTTTGAGATGGTGTTACAATGCAGGATTGCTACAAAGGTATTTGATTTTTAAAAATGCAAAACCATGTTGCAAATGCGCTTGCACAAAAGAACTGAGTAATGTGAAACTATCGTCCAATAAACTGATTACGGATTGGACTGTTTACAACGTCTTGATGAAAAAATTCTAAAACGAAAAAGGGCAATTATTTTATTTTTGAATGGTATCCGTGGGTATTGGCAGTGGCGAAACACGACTTTTTGCAGCTTCCTCAAGCGCTAGCATTTCTTGAAGCTTATTTTTCGAAAGTTAAAACGTGAATTGAAATAACATTACTATTAGGTGATCAACAAACTCCAAAGAACTATGTCTAATATTTTGAGAGAACTTGTTTTTTAAGGTATTGCCTAAGCTCAGGGGACAACACAGTTTAGGCGGAAGGAAATTGGGGAAAGGGAGATTGGGAAATTTTTAACCTGACAAATGTCGCAAATGAGTCACAATTTTTGGAGTGAAATTATTACTATGCAACATCCCAGTGGCTTTACAAGTGCAGTTCTTGTCAGTAGAATTGCCTCAACCACTGGTACCCAGATAATCGCGGTGTCCTGTGCGGTATTCGAACCCACGCCAACAGGGGAGAAAATCTGTATACGTGCGCCTTAGCTCGCTCGACCACCGACGTGGGTCAAAATGAAAAACGAACGGACTTCGACGAGTGGAGTTCTTATTTACTAACCATTCACCAGCATTTCATTTGTACGTTTTAAAATTTGTATTATATTGTGACACAACTATTCATGTGCATGTATCACATTTTGTTTTAATAAAAAATATTTCCTTTGGTATCAAAATGCACGAATATTATTCTGGAAAATTGTAACAAGATGCCACTAATTTTTGCCTTCCGTCTAATCACTTTTATGTGTTTTAACGTAGTGCTACACTGGACCATGTCATTCGAGATGGTATGTTGATCAGATATTTAACTCTTTCGTGACTCAATCATTCGACCGTTATTGTCGTGCTATTGTTGTACATTGTGAATACCTACAACACCGCCACCTTAGACTCGGAATGTGGTCCGTTCCGATTCTGAAACCCGAAACATGAAAATTCTTGCAAACCAATTTTATCGCAGAGTTTACAGAACTTGTGCGTTCTAGAAGACGTCTTGGAAATGAAAATCTTGTCAAGAAAAACCAAAAGAAACAGAGTAAAGGAAGAGTGCTATGCACACATAAAGAACACAAAGTAAAAGAACAGTAAAAGCACCTAAAAGAAAATCCGATACAATTGTGTAAAGACAAATGCTATACCATTTACCGAATGCTGAAGACATTGCCTTAAAGGTTTGTAAGACATCCTTCAGAAAAGCCATACTGGTCGAACGTGGGGAAATTGATTGAATTTTAAAGAATAAGTCATCTATGATTCCTCCAAGAGACAAGCGCGGGCATCACGCATCATGGAATTAAATTCGAAATAAATATGTTGAAAATGTATAATTTCAGACACAAAACTATTATCACCAAACCTTATCATTAAAGTTATCCGCTTTGTTTCGACAATCTCCTTACTCGATTTCTTGGATAGATTCCCTCGCTTCTTAGCTCTAGAAGACAAGACAGTGCTAAACTTAAGGAAAAAGAAAGTGTGAATCTAGGTAAGAGAAAGTGAAAAAAGTGTCGGCGAGCCATCTGTAGGTGAAATTGTGTTAAATTTGTTGAGTGTTTCTCCGCTCGTGTCTAGTTTCGTATAAAGTTTAATGGTGCCTTTGTTTTCTGGTGCGTTCAGCCCACAGTTGAGCCAAGAGCTCCAAGACTTTTATCGAGTGTTGTAAACAAGTGGACCATTGCTTGGAGGGCGAAGAAAAAGTAGCCCTTCTTCAAATCCTGCCTTTTAAATCGAGCTTACCTTCCTCGAGAAACTTACCAAGAATTAGATAATCGAATAATGATTTGCAAACAAATGCCCAGCGAAAATTTACCCTCGTTCACGCCAATGATAAAACACTATTTAATGCACTGCACACAAGCCGCAGCAATTAATTACGGAGGTCAAGACAGGTGTAAATAATCCACATTTGAGTGCATATTTATTGACCCTATAAGAAAGTTACAACAGGGCATCCCCTCACGCCTCCTTTTTCAGGTATCCAACAGATTCTTGGACAGATTCCTTTTCCTTTTTCCTCTGGAAAAAACTCAATTATTTACATGCAAGGTACCTGCTGAAAGAACATGATTCTAATGAGCACAGTTCCAAAGAAGGCCCTAAATTTTACATAATTTTCTTGAACTCAGTTCTTTTTAATGTCTTGGCCGTGCAGGCCAGAGCAAAGATTCAGGCGAGCCTCATGCTCTAGACTGAACCAGAGTATCCTTCTTGACCTCGCACTCAGCCCTGATGAGAGGCTGGTGGAAGCCAAGAAGAGCACTCACTCTCAGGAAGCTTCGCATGGACCTCGCCCTAAATAGAGGCGAGTATCCAGGACGAAGTCCTCCTAAGAGTTCGCTCCGAGAGTCTCTAGGACAGGCTCAGTCGCTTCTCCGATGCCCTTGCTTAGATGAATCGGAGGAGCTTAGCACGCTTGTTGGCTAACTTTGGGATGGGTTCCGAAAGAATCGCCGCCTCCTCCCAGTGCCCGTTAAGAAAAAAAAAGGGATCGTGGCTCGAAGGGAAAAAGGAGAAGAGGAGAGGAAGGTGAAAAAGGGAGGAAGGTAAACAGCAAAGATAAAAAAAAACGAGAAATAAATACAAAAAAATGGACGACGGAAGTCCAGTGCAGGACTCCGATCTCCTACCTACGTGTGGGGAGTCTGATTTAAGTTACTCTCCCTTGGCCGAGCCCCAACGACCCTGTGATGTCCCGGTGGCCCGTTATTTAGGAATATCCTTTTACTGTTCCTTCGCCGGTGTCTATAGTGGAACGCTAAATTCAAAACAAAAGGGAGAGAAATTTCCAAGAAAGGGGGTAGGAGAACCAAGGGGTCAAAGATCATAAAAACTTAAATCGACATGGTGAGTTATCCTTTTACTTTAAATCAAAAAGAACATCGGATCATAACAAACTCCAACCTAAATGCTGTGATCTGACGTTTCCAAAATAAAACTCTCTTGACCGTTCTTATAACGACCCAAAAGGCTCATACAGACCTGAACTTGAAAACTACTGCAGATTTAATATTCTAGATTTATATGTCGTACTAAGCAGAAGGTCTATAATACGGATAAGACTTATGAAATATGTAATTTTACAAAAAAAAACTCTAACTCGGCCGTGATTCTGAGCAAAGTAGATTCAAATTTTTCAATTCAAATTCAAACAAATTAGACAAAAAAAATATGGTTTTTCTTTTCATCGTTTTCTTTTATGTTATTTTTTGTGTCCTAATTCCGGTCAATTACATCGGTATCAAATTGATTTATTCAACGGAACCGAGGCCGATTACAAGCACCTTTACACTTGCAGACTTAATTTAAATTCACAGATATGATGACAAAATTGGTAAAATTAGGTGCTTCTGAGTAGTGAAGAACTCAATTGAAAAGAAAAAAAACCTTCAACGCATTTCCTTAGCTAGACCCTCTGTTTTGTTTTTATGCTTTATTTCCTATTGTATAACTCCTGCTTCCTGCTTCCCTTTGGCTCAGTTCCTATTGTTTTCTGGTTGGGGTCTACCTTGAAGCGAGTTCCTCTCCCTTCGTTCGAGTTTCCCTTCCCATTTTCTCCGCTCGACCGCCGTGATTATGGGGGATTATTCCGCATAAATTAGTTGGCGGAGTCGCCACCGCCTGGCGACACAACGAGATTCACCCTTTTATACTACAACTCAAAGCGATGCCTAATCCGGTGGTTCTGACCAACGCCTCTTTTCTTTATGTAATTTCTCACCGATTTCACCACTGCACTCCCCAGCAACAGACATTGATTAGCGTTCTACAGCACAAGTGAAAATGGCAGCTGCGGTCTGCTCTGACTTCGCGCAATATTCCTGGCGTCTAACTCACACTTCGGATTATGCGTTTTAGATGTCAAGTTCGCTGAGAACAAGATGGACGTGAAGAGGGATTGTAGTGTTGACTTCAGAACGCTTCCTGACTCGTCAAAGTCTTTCGTCTACCTAGATAAAATAGTTATCTACGGAAAAAATCTAGAAGACCACAGCAATACACTTCGAAGGTCTTCGATCGACTTAGAGAAAATAATCTCAAACTCCAGAAATGTCAGTTTCTGTGACGAGAAGTCATCTACCTGGGACACAAATGATCTAGCGAAGGCGCCCTCTCAGATCCAAGTAAAACGGCCTACGTCCAAAACTTCCCAGTACCCCGCACAGTGAGGCAAGTCTAATAATTTCTTGGACTTGTAGTTGTGGCAGGTTCAGCTCGACTTAATCTTGATGTTAATCACGTCTCGCTTCCACACTACTTGAAAAATTATCTGCTTCCCAGGAAATAGTTCCACCTGTACTTCGCCCACTGCGAAGCAATGAACTTAGGCACTTTTTTTTTGGCGGACGGGGGGAATGCGTTACACACCTAGGGGGACCAGTCCCCCCGTGTGCCGGACTCCCCACGATCCGGGTCTACCGGCTAAACCCCCCCTCCCTGTCACCTCGCCACCACCCCGGAACCGTCGTTAGACATTACTTCGGGGCAGCGGCTCTATGTTTTGGGCTCTCCGAGCCCCCCCCAGTCCATCGCAGGACGTTAAGAGGGGCGTCAACCCCCCGCTCCTCCCGGGAGCACAGGGTCAGCGCTCCTCCTCCCCCCGAGAGGGGCCCATAATCCACCGCGAAATTGGGCTCGCATCCTAGCGAGGCCCCTAGGGCCCCCAAGCTAGGCTCCAGAGGAGAGCGATGCGAGTCCAGCACGGCAGGTCAGTGCACCTCCCCACCAGCTCCCCATCACCCCAGATGGACGCTAACCCTGCGCCCCCGTCAGGCGCACGAGGCCAGCGTCCCTCTCCTCCACAAAGGAGGCGACCCTCGCCCATTCCTCCTCACCCTGTAGCATAACCCCGACAATATTTTCCGGGGTTATGCCACCGTGGATTTCCTCCACCGCCCTCCATCTTTCACATTCGAAGAATGTGTGGAGGGCGGAGTCCGAAGGGGAGTCGCAATAGACACAGGCAGCACTCGGCGCCCTCCCCATCCTATGGAGGAAGGACCGAAAGTGCCCGTGTCCCGTCAGCATTTGTGTGAGGTAATAATTCACCTCACCATGCCGACGGCTCAGCCAGCCGTCCAGCTGCGGTATGAGCCG